>CAUYNB010007061.1:0-21210 GCA_963574225.1 Lagothrix lagotricha | reverse complement strand
GTCTCAAAATTCTTTAGTGACTTATTCTTTATGCTTAAAAAGTTATCTGAACAACTTTGTGTGGGCAGTAATGCTTGTAATACTACAAACCACTGCTCAAGGAAGTAAGAGAGGACACAAACAGATGGAAAAACATTCCATGCTTATGGTTAAGAAGAATCAATATGGTGAAAATGGCCATACTGCCCAAAGTAATTTATAGATTCAATGCTATCCCCATCAAGCTACCAATGACCTTCTTCACAGAACTGGAAAAAACCAACTTAAACTTCATGTGGAACCAAAAGAGAGCCCACAGAGCCAAGACAATTCTAAGCAAAAAGAACAAAGCCAGAGGCATCACACTACCTGATTTCAAACTATACTACGAGGCTACAGTAATCAAAACAGCATGGTACTGGTGTCAAAACAGATATAGACCAATGGAACAGAACAGAGGCCCTGGAGGCAACGCCACACATCTACAACCATCTGATCTTTGACAAGCCTGACAAAAACAAGCAATGGGGAAAGGATTCCCTGTTTAATAAATGGTGTTGGGAAAACTGGCTAGCAGTGTGCAGAAAGCAGAAACTGGACCCCTTCCTGACACCTTACAATAAAATTAACTCCAGATGGATTAAAGACTTAAATATAAGACCTAACATCATAAAAATCCTGGAAGAAAACCTAGGCAATGCCATTCAGGACATAGGCATAGGCAAGGACTTCATGACTAAAACACCAAAAATGTTGGCAACAAAAGCCAAAATCAACAAATGGGACCTAATTAAACTCCAGAGCTTCTGTACAGCAAAAGAAACAATCATTAGAGTGAACCAGCAACCAACAGAATGGGAAAAAATTTTTGCAATCTACCCATCTGACAAAGAGCTTATATCCAGAATCTACAAAGAACTAAAACAGATTTACAAGAAAAAAACGAACTCATCCGAAAGTGAGTGTAGGATATGAACAGACACTTTTCAAAAGAAGACATATATGAGGACAACAAACATGAAAAAATGCTTATCATCACTGGTCATTAGAGAAATGCAAATCAAAACCATATTGAGATACCACTTCATGCCAGTTAGAATAGCAATCATTAAAAAATTTGGAGACAACAGATGCTAGAGAGAATATGGAGAAATACGAAAGCTTTTAAACTGTTTGTGGGAGTGTAAACTAGTTCATCCATTGTGGAAGACAGTGTGGCGCTTCCTCAAGGACCTAGAAATAGAAATTCCATTTGATCCAGCAATCCCATTACTGAGTATATACCCAAAGGATTATAAATCATTCTGTTATAAAGATGCATGCACACGTGTGTTCATAGCAGCACTGTTTACAATAGCAAAGACCCGTAACCAACCCAAATGCCCATTGATGATAGACTGGACAAGGAAAATGTGGCACAAATACACCATGGAATACTATGCATCCATAAAAAATGGTGAGTTCGTGTCCTTTGTAGGGACATGGATGAATGTGAAAACCATCATTCTCAGCAAAATGACACAAGAACAGAAACTCAAACATCGCATGTTCTCACTCATAGGTGGGTGTTGAACAATGAGAACACGGGGACATAGGGAGGGGAGCATCACACACTGGGGTCTGTTGGTGGGGGCAAGGGAGGTCAACCTGGGGTGGGGAATTCGGGGAGGGATAACATGGGGAGAAATGCCAGATGTAGGTGACGGGGGGATGGAGGCAGCAAACCATATTGCCATGTGTGTACCTATGCAACAATCCTGCATGATCTGCACATGCACTCCAGAACCTGAAGTACAATTAAAAAAAAAAAAAAAGAAAGAAAAGAAAAAGAACTGCACTGTGCTCTGCATGAGAATCTTACCTAAGCATCTAGGTTTAGGGCCTAATTTGTAATTAGACCGTTTCTTGGAAGTACATCAAGCTCAGCCTCAAATCAGAACATCTCTTGGGAGAAATCTGTATTTAGATGTTTCATTTAAAAACTTGTCATTGAATAACAAAATATTTTGTTGCAATTCCTACTTGATGCATTCCAAATTCTCCCTCTCTTTAGTTTACAATTATGTTATTAATAATGGATTTAATGGGTGGGGGTATGAGTGAGACCATGCCAGGGGCTGAGTAGCAAACAGAGGGCAGCATAAGCAGTTATGTTATAGTTCATTGGTGCTGCAGAATCCAATGAATCCCAGGCCAAGAGCTCGCCACTCTGGCTTCCTTTTCTGTATGCCTGGTATTAACATCCTACAACTGCTCTGATTTAGTCAGGAGAAATGTTTTTTTCAAGTAGCGGACAGGGAATGAAGTTCTAAAGGTATTTGGCAGGCAGACTTAAGTATCCCCAAAGGCTGGAAGAAGGACTTACTCTTTGTGTCTATTCTGACAGCCTCCACTTCTCCCATTCTCTTTTCATGCTATTTCAGTCCTCCCTCCTTTGAGACTGCTCTTGTCAAGATCACCAGTGAATTCTTGTGTCACCCAATCGAACAGTCTTCTCTTTTCACATCCATTTGGTCTCCTAGCACCGTCCACCTGTTGACTGCTCTTGGATGTGCTATAGTCCAGGGCAGGAGGAGAAGAGGGAGAAAATTTTATCACAAATTCTATTCTGACTAGACTGTGGTTAGCAATATGACTATGTTTAGTCACCTTCATCCTCATTTATGTTCTCCTGGTTCTTCTTCCTCAATGGCCACTCCTTCTCAGTCTCTTTAACTGACTTCTTCCCACTTACCATTCTCTAAATGGTAATTTCCTTAGGGTTTGCTTCTGGGCTTTCTTGCCTTCATCTACATCCTGCCCCAATGAGATTATATACTCCCCGTGCTTTAACTTTGTGCAGTTGAATTCCGTATTTCTATCTCCTATCATAATCCTTTTAGCTACATGTATTGTGGTAAATCTTCTCTCTAAAGCAGAATACTACAGTGAAGTCAACTGATTGTTTAATAGCTTTCTCTTTTTCTTTTTGGTCTTTGATTTTTCTTTTCTAAATTGTTCACCTAGAGTTACTCTTTCAACAGATATTAAAAGATAATCTATACTGTGTCAGACACAGTGTTAGCTGCAGTATAGATTGGGGATTGCGGGTGGGAGTTATAGTGCACTTGGATATCGGATTCCATAGGATAGTAGAAAAGTATACATACATTCATGCAGTCATATGTACATAGCTACATACAAATATTCATTCAGCAAATACTAACGGAGAATGCCGATGTACCAGGTGCTATGCCACACACTAGAAATACCGTAAGGACAAGGGTATAGCTCCTGCCTACATGCAGCTAGTGGTCTAGTTAGAGAGTCAGAAGGCAATCAAGAGGCAGCAGGAAGTGTTATATAGAGATGATTTGGGTGCAGTAATGAGTACACATGAGGGTTCATAGCTAGCCTGTGTGTATTTGTGTGTGTGCTATTATAAGTTGTGTTGGAAATATTGGTATTTGTTAGTCCTTGCTGTCTTGCCCCATGATATACACAAAGGGACACTCTCTGAGTTTTTAGCTCTCAATATACTGTATGACCCTAGCCCTAGTGAACTGAATTAGACTTTCAAGACCAGAAGAGCTAATTTTGTCTAAACTCAGTCTCTCTGGGTTTCTGCTAAGCTGTATAAAGGAGGGGGTAGAGATGGAGTAGAGGGAAGAGAGGATACTTCTTTTTAAGCAGAAGGGGGCCTTGGGCCTGCTTTTGTCATACTATTTATCTAAGAGCACCACTTGAGAGAGATGATCTGGCACTGAAGGGAGGTGTTCTCACAAGCAAATATTAAAAAGAAAAAAGCCAAAGTCACCCTCATCCTCATTTTTGTGCCACATAGGCACAGACCTTTAATCCTTTTTATCATTGAAGTATAATCTCTACCCTATAACAATGTGACCGCTCCCCTCACTGTGGCCTTGCAGTCCCCAGAGTGGAGGGTGAAGAAGAATGGTGAAACATTAAGGCTTTTCCTGGAGACCACAATATGTAAGTTTTCACTGAAATTTTCCCACAGAAGATATGTTTCCAGAGAAAGGAATGCATAATACGTGCTCAATTAAATTTTATTGAATGAGGTAATGATTTATAGAGTGAGCAGAGGTTAGCCAGAACTTACTCTGGTCAGCCATTATGTTGGACATTTGGGATGCATAGGTGAATGACATCAGGTCCCTGCTGTCAAGGACCTCAGCTCCCAGTCTGATGCAAGAAACTGATATGTTAACAAGTAATTACCATTTGGTGTTATAATTATTATAACAATAGCTAATGCTTACTGAGCCCTTACTATGTCTAGGTAATGCTTCATGTGCATTATCTCAATTTATCCTTACAATAATTCTACTTGATATATTTTATTATTTTCTACTCTTCACATGAGGAAATTTAGTCACAATGAGGTTAAATAATTTTCTTGGAGTCGTCCAAAGTGCTTTTGATGTTGGCTTGGATCTGGGCTGCAGCTTGAGGGAGTTTTGGCAGCCATCAGTGAGATTACTAAGGGAGAGCTCTTTTTGTGTAAAAAGAAGCAGCCCAGGGATGGAAGTTTAGGAAGAAGCAGTAGAACAGTAGGCTCTTTGGTCTGTGGGAGCGCAACCAGTGTAGACTGTGGGGCCTTCATCCCAAAAGATGATTGAGCTTTATCAAGAATTTTGAGATAATTCCTCTTTGCTCAAGTACAACTTTGAGACCTTGGAATCACCCAATATGCCTTGTCTTTGTCTCTGACGCTAAGGATGCCTAAGTGACCCTGAGGAAGCAATGGAGGGGTGAAGTTTTTACAAGAACTTCCTGACCCCCAGCCCAGCCAGGATGTACATTTAACCATTGGCATTTGGAAGAAGCAGCCTTCAAGTGTGCCTCATGCACATCAAAATAAAACACATACCACATAGATTCCATTTTCACATTTTCATGACATTCTTGAAAAGTCCCAACTATAATGATAGAGAGCAAAGCAGTGGTTTTCAGGATATAGGAGAAGGGGGGCTGTCTGACTTAAAAAGGATAACATGAGGGAGTTTGTTGGAGTGATTGATTGCAGTGGAGGTTCCACAGATCTACACGTGTTAAAATTCATAGAACGATACACCAAGAAAAGTCAAGTTTATTCTATGTTAATTTTAAAAGTACAAATATAAAAATAGTAAAGCACACATCACCTCATGTGCTGTACTTTTCACCTCTCAGGCTCTACAAAATGTGAGCATTCAAAACCTTTAATGATTTGCAGAGTTTGAAGAAGGGTAATAAGTGGGAAGATTACTTGAACTTGGCACCTGATTCTTTTTAAGTCATGAGAAGCTAATTTTTCCTTCCTTGTACCATCTCTGTTATTAAGCTACTGAGTGCCCTTATTTGAAAAATGCCCTGTGGGCAAAATAGGATGGTGCGTGATCACAGTCCACTCTCCAGGAGAGTAGTGTGAAGCTGTTGATACAGCATTTTTTTCCCCAAACTGTGGCCCACAATCCTCAAACGCTCAGCTTCCCAGCTTTCTAAAAGTGTTTGACATGCCTGTAGTTCTTGTTTGTACTTGCAGCACAGAGCAAGCAGAGCTTGACTTGTAGAGGCCCTGACCCATTGAAGGAGTCCACTGACAAAGTTTTCTGTAAAGAGTAAAGACTCTGAAACCTTTGATTCTGATGCTATAGGACAGGAGGACCACTCATCTTCACCAAACTGGGGAGGTGTCCATCTCCCCTCTCACTCTTTTCCTCCTCCTGAAATCTTGGGGGTACTGTAGTCCAGGATAGGAGGAGAAGAGGGAGAAATTTTTATCACAAATTCTATTCTGACTAGACTATGTTTAGTAATGCACATAGTACTTCTTGTTTCCAAAGTCCTCTCCTTACTGGATGTGGGACCTTTGGCCAGACGTTTAAAATTTTTGATTCTGTTCACATCCTAGATATATGGATAATGACTCCTGTCTTGCTTAACTCCCAGAAGGACTGGGCCGAATGTCAAAATGCTGGGCACATTTGTATGAGGATGAGAATCAGTTCAATAGGATTTATGATGGACTGGCTTGGTCTCTTACCATTTATTCCCATTTAGAGCATATGTTTTGATTTCTGACCTACTAAGCAACCAAATCACAGATGCAATTTTGCAACCTACAGCACATTTCATCCAGTTTATTTTCAAAGCTGTAAGCAGAGAGCCATGTTCCATGAGCAGCACACATTTGAAATAAAATACAAGTTTCCATCAAGATATTCTGACATGTTAGACAAGACGCCAAATTGTTACTGTGCTTCCGAGTAATTAGGCAGGTTTGAAAAGAGTTTTTAGCATGATGGCAGTTCATTTCTGCTTGCCCATGAAATGGTCAAACCAAGCACTTTTTAGATGTAATGATATGGGGAAGACTGTTCCTCCTCCTTATCTTGATCAGCTTTTAAAGGAGAAGGCATCCTCACCTGCTTCTTGGTCATGGGTCCACTTCCTCCATTGAACTCCTCTGGCATTTTGCTAGGACCACTTTTATAGCTATTGCCACATTTGCCTCATAGCATAATTGTTTCTCTACTTGCCACATATCTGAGTAGTGTAGGAGCCCCTCCACGGCAGCCAAGTGTTGCTCAGAGAACTTTGCAGAGTGCTTTGTGGATTGCTGGCATCTGGGATTGAGTTCTTAAAAGTTAAAAGCAAAGAGGTTACACTGAAATTCTAAGTAACCTATTTTCTCATTTAGAAAAGTAAAATTGTATCTGTTGGTTATAGAAGATTTTTAAATAATTACTCTGAAGCACAGTAACAATTTGGTGTCTTGTCTGACATGTCAGAATATCTTGATGGGAACTTGTAAGACATAGAAAATTAAAATCATCTGTAGTCTTCAACTTACGATACCAGGTTCCGAACTTAATCCAGTTTGATGTGTACAGTTACTTTGGTTGGTTCTGCAAACCTAAAGATGACTATGACATGGTCAGTGCCCTCAGTAACCTCACAGACTGGTGGAGAAGACAGATACATGAACTTAGTCCTGCAGGCAATGGGGAGCCAGTACAAGTTTTGAGCTGGACACTCACATGATGAAAATATTTCTGGAATTTTTATCTAAAGGCAGCATGGTGTGGAGAAAGCTGGGCCTGAAGCATAGAGACCAATTCAGAAGCCATTGCTAACGGGCCACACATTTTACTATTTGGCCTTAAGGTAAACACAATGTCATTCAAGCAGAATGACCTTCTCAAGTTAGTTACCCTTGGGACTTCCAAAAGTGGAACTTATAGATTAGCTTTGCCCTCATCACATTTACTGAGCAGCAAGGCACTTTGACAGCCCCTCATTGGTGTGCTTACAGTGGGGGACACAACTTTTTCTCTCTCCATCTGATTGGCTGAGCTCCCAGTCTACACTACAGAACTTGGGTCTTAGGAGACAGATATTTGACCTCAAGTCATGCCACTGGGTGACCATGTTAAGAAATACCATGGGGAATTTTCCAGAAGTCTATTGCTGTTCTCCTCCAAATATTTTTGGTTTTCTTAAAAAATTAGTATGCCCTTGGTCAGAAAGATATAGAACCAATGATGTTTGGTTCTGCAAATCTAAAGATGACTATGACATGGTCAGTGCCCTCCGTAACCTCATAGACTGGTGGAGAAGACAGATACATGAAGTTAATCCTGCAGGCAATAGGGAGCCAGTACAAGCTTTGTGCTGGACATTGACATGATGAAAACATTTATGAAATTTTTATCTAAAGGCAGCATGGCGTGGAGAAAGCTGGTGACCTCTCTTTTACAGACAGAATACCTAGTCTCCTGGTCAGACTTGCCCTAGGTCTCACATATTAAGTGGCAGAGGTGGGCCTAAAATTTAGCTCCAGACTGCTAACACTCTAGCCCTCCAAGAAACATACATTTCTTCTAGGCTAGAGGAGATGTAAGTGCCTCTATAAGCCAGAGCCTGTAGAACACGGACACTAGCCATGAAGACCAGACAACAGCTCAGGACGGCTACTGATCCTAGCAGACACACTTCTATAATGTAAAAACAACCACGAAGCAAACCAACTTAAAACTTAACAAATACACACACACATTACACTTCTGACATGTTTTTCCCCTTTCTATTTTCAGTTGGAGTTACCTTTCAGTTTAGTTCTGGGAAGGGGTTTGGTTTTAATGGCTCAATAAATTGTGATCTGGTACAAAAGGATGGGATTAGTGGGCTGTTTTGCTGCAAATGGTATTAAGCTCTTCCACCTTCACACTCTGCACCTTTTATCTTCATGGCGATATTTAAGCTTTAAAGGAAGTTGTTGGGAGTGATGACTCCATTGGATCCAATATCAGAAACAGTAAATGGCTTTCATCTCTTTTAAAGCAGATGCATTGCTGGCTAAATTCTACCTTTTGAAGGAGTGAGCTGCTGCAATCTCCATGGAGGAGTGACCTTTAAAATGGGGATGGAGTTAGTTTGCTGCGGGCTTTTCATTCTGTGTAGCCACCTAAGCTATTGGGGAATGGACTTGGGAAACTCACTAACTAAAGGGCCCATTTGTTACAAACTGAGCTTTGGTCAGTTTTTCGTATTTATGTACTTATTTGTTTTTATCTGAGCACATAAATCTATATTTGAATGCTGCAAATCACCCTTTGTTAGGCTCTTCTTAGTAGACACATATGTATTTAGGGTACAGCTGAGTACAGTGCATTTCAGGTTTTGCAAATGATAAATTCTGCCATCTCCATATCCTTGGATAAAACTAGAAATACACAGGCTTTTGTATACGAACAGCAGAAGCTGATGACTCTATTCACATGTAGCTACATTGGGTACGTTGGAGGCCTGAAGCAATCTGGCCACAGAGAGTTGTTTTCAGGATTGGAAGAACACTCAGCCCCCAAACTAGATAATGCGACATGTTCTATTTTTAATGAATTATTTTCTTGTTTCAGCTTGGAGGTGTTGGTTCATCATTTTGATTCTTGACAAAAGGATTCTGCTTAGACTCTCAGCTCCCTAGTGGGTTGGAGATTCACAAAAACATCTGTGCTAAAGCAAAGGGGATTCGTACTATCCTAGACAGTGTTCACTTGAAGGTTTCCCAGAAGCATCTGTAGCTGGAAGAGTCCTTGTCAGTCTCTACTCTCTAGTTGTAGATGGGCCCACAGCCTGGCTACCTAGGGAAAAGTTGGCCGTTATTTTCTTTTAAAAAGAGTCATTTTCTGTCATATTCACTTCAGTAAAGGACCAGTCTGCTATTGCAAATGGGCTGTATACAGTGTTCAGGTATACCAAAGTATCTCCTACAGTACTTAGTCACTATTGCTAAACATTTTGGATAGTTTAAGAGTAAATAGTCCCAAAGATTGGCCATAAGAGCAAAGTAAGATTGGAATTCTGATTATGGTTGAAAATCCTTTTTTAATGTATAATTCATAAGAAATTTACTTCAGAAGAGAATTGATTTCAGAGCTGTATTCCTGCTCATTTCTTCTGTCTTTCTGTTCATTTTTCATTTCCTACAGCACCAATTATTAAATGTAGGATACGTGTGTACCTCAGTGACCCAAGTTGCTAGGGATACATCAAGTGCTTCAGCCCAGAGCAGACAAGGGTGGTTTGGGGTGTTTCTACAGCTCTTGACTTTTCAACTTCAATTATAAATCCATTTGATCAAGTTGTGGTTTGAGCTATGTGTGGTCCCTGTGATGGGCTTTTCATAAACAGCTGCAGTGCAGAAGCTGCTGGGCTTATTTGTTACCATCTCTACTAAGCTGCCACATAACTGCATGGGGACGGTGATACAGCAAGTGAAAAAGTGAAAACGGGTAGAGTTTTACAGCATAGGTTCTTAGATTCATGATGAGAAATGACACTGAGCAAATGACTATTTTTGACTTTAAATAAAAGAGGTTAAAAGACTTTCAGATATGTCCTCCTAAGTTTTGTTTATACATCTTCATTTTTGCCATTTCTCTGGATTTGGAGAAGTGTTTTTTGAGGGGGAAAGTTGGTCCATCCAGAAAGCAGTGGATCTTATTTTCCATTCTATATGCATTTTACTGTCTATCTGCCTTGTTTATGTGAACATTAAAATAAACAAAACCTTACAATATAAACTTTGCTTTTACTAAATAAATGAACACAGCAGTTATTAGTTGAATTCAATCAGCTTTCAAATAAAAACATTACTTCATTACGGCATAAACACAGTGGAAAGAAATCAGACACCCCAGCACAGCACATATTTTGCTGGGGGTTTAACAAATATCTTGGCCTCAAAGTAAACAAGTAATATATTTTTTCTGACTTGAAGCTCGTTAACTCTTTTAGGCCACTTGCTGCTAGGCACCAAATACCCTATGGGCTTGAGTCCATGGCTTTAAAAATTATCAGTTTCCTGTCAGATTGACTTGAGGACTTTTGAAAAAGGAAATTTTGAATGGGTGCTGCACTTGTTAGGCAAATACTTATTAAATGCCTTCTCTGGCAAGGACAGTACTAGAAATATACTGAGAAGTGGGAGACAGGGTGGCCCCTCCCTTCCAAGAGTTTAGAATCTTTTGATATCAAACATACACATGCACACACAGAGCTAAGGCAGTTCACAACAGTGGACCAGGGTGAATGCTGTAGACTGTAGTTGCTCTAGAGTAGTAGAGGGAAAGGATGTCTTATCTGTGGACTCATGCAGCCAACAAAGGAGCTGTGGAAGAAATGGAATTTGAACTGGACTTCATAGAAATGGGAGTATATTTTAGGGACAAGGGACAGAGATTCAGGATGCTGTCCAAGTGAGGCAAATAGTTGTTGAAGTCCTCTTATTTGCTAAGTGCTAGGGACAGAGTGAGGAATGAGCCAAGCATTATCTGGCTTCTACTAGAGCTTATTTTTTAGTATGAAGACAATTATTTTAATTCTTTTTTACTGAGTAACTTATGTCAAATTATTGTAAATAAGTTAAGAACCCATTTGAACTGCTTAAGTGAAAAAGGAGCTTATACTGGAAGAGTCCATGATTACAGCCTGCTACTAGATCCTGTGGTAGGATTCAACTGAAAGGTCAAGAACCCAAGATGACCTGTTTCATCATCTTGGGTCATATAAACTTTTGTTGCTGCTTCAAAGACCACTTTAAGCTTACCTCTTCTCCACGCTAGACACACACACACACACACACACACACACACACACACACAGAGAACTTTCTTTTTCTGCTTTCACATACTTGTAGTCACATCAGCTTCTACTTTAAATCTACTTCCTAGTTTGAGGATCCAACAGAGATTGACATGAATTCCTGTGTCCCAGTGCCAAAGTAACCCAGCTTTGGCCAGTTGTCCATTCTTATCCAATCAGTTATGCTTATTTGGGCAAGTTGTATGACTTTGAGAAGAGAACAAAGAAATAAATGATTGTTATTTCAAGTACAGTCAGTCATTGTTGAGAGAAAGAGCAAAGCCCAAACAGGGGCTTAATATCTGATCTGAACACGTATGTTTGGTAAACAGTAGACTGGTATCACTGAAAACCAGGCTTTCCATGGTGGGGCATGGTGAGAATGAAGACTGGAAAGATATGGTGGGTCTATATTTTAGAAGATCATTTTAAGTGTGCAAAAGGGAAATCTTCATGTCTCATTGATACTGAGGCACATTCTGACTGACTAAGTCACAGAGAAACTGTAGAGAAAATTCTTGGCCTCAGTGAGGAGGTGTGGGACTGGAGTAAGTATTTTCTAAGATTGCCTCACAGCATATAGTTCTTTGGTTTCAGGCTCCTGGGGATTCCTTTCTGAGAAGAACTTTGGTTATTACTTTTTTTCTGTAGGTATTATGTTGCCCTCTGGGGATTGGGAAATTCCTGGGATATGAGGGCACCCCTGGGTCTGGTCTTTTACTTTCTGAGAGCACTGTGATAATATCTTGCTGCAAGAGGAGTGTGCCCCTCAAAGCCCAAAGTGGAAAAGATTCAAAAATCTCTAACTCCCACCTCTCTAGATGTAATGCAATACACATATAACATATACATGCCATTTTTTTTTGGAGAAAATTTCCAAAAATAAGATATATATTTTTGTGTAATGCCTGTTGCTTACTTTAGAATAATTACATTATTTAATTTTAAAATGTATAAATTATATATTTATTAAAATTTAATATACAAATTAAAATATTTGTTCAGTCTGGAGGGTTCAGGAAAGTACACAAAGTACATGTAATCCTAAACATCCAAAGAAGATCAAATTGGTATTTTATTGTATTTTTTTTAATATTTATGCATGTATGTTACATAAAATGAAATGATTACAATACTGTGCATACAGTTTTGTATGCATTTTTTCTTAGTGAACATTTCCCCATGTCATTAAATATTCCTGGTAGAGATATAGTTTTACTGTACTATATTTAAATATTTACTTATTTAAGGGAATTTAATTGTCTTAAATAATTATTCAGATAAATAGCTTTATGTGTAAATATTTGATCATATCTTTGTTTCTTTAGCCAGCTTTCAAGGATTGAAATTACTAGGGAAAATGATGTGAAATTTTAAGGTCTTGTTATATAGTTCTAAATTTCTTGCTAGAAAGAGTATACCGATTTATATATACTTTCACCAGCAGTCTATGGTAGTGGCTAACTACCTTATCCTTGCTGGTGCTAAGTAACAGCATGGCTTATAGTTTGTATCAGCTTCATAGGTGAAAAGCTTCTCCATGGTAAAGACCATGGCATTTTCTCCTTTAATGGTGCTCAGCACAAAACAGGCACACTATGCAAGTTTGTTGAATAAACCATAGTCAAAGTAGGTGGTAAGATCTATTAAGAAGACATGTTTTTTGTTCTAAGTCTGTGGGGAATTCAAGAAGAAATTAATTTAAGCATGTATAGTGGGGAGTAGTAGAGAGGTGGGATTGAGAAGTGAAGGGCCAATGAGCGACAGTATTGTTAAATGCATTTGAACTTCATATAATCAAATGGGACCAAGGAGAGAAACTTGTTAAAAAAGTAGTATGGTCTATTCCATGGAGCACAGCATAGGTGACTTCAGAGTAGACCATGGATTGTTTCAATGTAAAAATTAGTGAGTTGAACCCTAGAGCCCAGTTGGATGGGTCTGTGGATCCCAGGGCCTGGGACTAAGTGTGAACTGTGCAGGGAGATTTGGTTGTAATAATAAAAGTCAGAGTTTTACATTCATTTATTGATTCTTTCATTCATCCATTTAACACATTGTTTTTGAGCTAGTCCTGTTTCTGTAGTGAGCATAAAGCTGTGCAGATAATATTAGAACTTTCATTTGGGTGGTTTGTTCAAATGAATTAGGTAATGAGTTTGGTGCAAGGTTTGCACTCTGGCCCTAAATGAATCATCTTGGCTTTCTAAGAGGCGACTGAATAAGACTCATTTACTCTGCTCAGGCCATATAGGCTTAGTTGTTCCTCTCCTCCCTTCCCCTCCCCTCCCCTCCCCCTTTCTTTTCTTTTCTTTTCTTTTCTTTTCTGAGACTGAGTCTCGCTCTGTCACCCAGGCTGGAGTGCAGTGGCAAGATCTCGGCTTGCTGCAACCTCCACCTCCCAGGTTCAAGCAATTCTTTCTGCCTCAGCCTCCCAAGTAGCTGGGATTACAGGCCCCTGCCACACCACTCCCTGATAATTTTTGTATTTTTAGTAGGGATGAAGTTTCGCCATGTTGGCCAGGCTGGTCTTGAACTCTTGACCTTAAGGGATCCACCTGCCTTGGCTCCCAAAGTGTGGGTATTACAGGTGTGAGCCACCGTGCCCGGCCCATGGTTTTTAAAATATACTAGGCATGCTCCCACATTAGAGACTTTACACTGGTTGTTCGTTTAGCATGGAATGGGCTTTTCTCAGATGTTTATTGGACTAAATTCGTCATCTCATTCAAGTCTTTGCTTACCTCTCACAATGTTAATGAGGTCCACATTGATCATCCTATTTAATACCACAACCTACCTCCCATTCTGGCACTCCTTGTTCTCCTTATTCTGCTCACATTTTTCTTTTTTCATCAAATTATACCATATTTTTAATTTTACTACATAATTTACTTACTTATTATGTTGATTGCATATTGTCTGTTCTCTCCCACTTCATGAAAGCAAGAATCTTTGTTTGGGTCATGCCGTTTCACTGGACCCTAAAAGAGTGTCTGAACACAGTAGTGGATTATTATATTTTTTGCGGAATGAATAACTCATCATGTTCTTGGCAGGCAACATTAAAGAGGATGTTCAGATTTTCAGAAGAGCAAGGGAGAACACCCCTCACCCACTGGGCTGTTGGTTGCAGATTTCAGATCAAAGTATGAGGAACTACCCACCTCTATTTCTTGGGGGTGGGAAGTGAAATCAACAAGAGAGATAGGACAAAATCTTGGGGAAACTTCAGATTTAGAGGTTTCCAGGCAGCTCTCTCACAGTAACAGTAATGTAGGCCAGCAACTCAGAGCTCTTTATGCTAAGGCCCTCATCAGAAAATTGAGACCAGATTTCCATGACCATTGCTGTTGCTGCTCTTACTACAATCTGAGCTCTTCCATGCCTACCGTTCCCTTTGATCAGTAGTGTCAGAAAACAGATGTGTACTGACATTTACCATTTGTAGGACATGTCCCACAACATAGCTCATCCTGTGTTCAACACCAGAGCAAGAGGAAATTATGGGAAGAATATTCACTAGGGTAGACTTTTGGGGAAGTGGTGCTAAAGCCTCAGTATTAAAAACTGGGAGCAGTGGGGATGTGGATGGGCTTTCTGAAAAAGTTTTAAATTTCTTAGTGAACCTGTTACTCACCCCTTTTGGGGTGTGGGTAATGGGGTGGAGGGAGAGCCACAGCTGCTTTGTGCTGAGTCATATGCTTGTATTTGTACTTTGCCTTGCATAGAGGAATCCAAGGTTGCTTCACAATGACTTGGTTAAAATTAGCACTGTCAGAGAGCTCCTTAAAGAGTCTTGTGAAAAGTCTTCCAAAATAAATCAACCTTCCTGTTGGGGTTGAGTCATCCCCTTTTCTTCTTTCTTCAACTGGAAATGATTTTAATGGGAAGGTAAGCCAGTAAGGTCTTTTTGGTAGCCAATTTTGAAGGTACAGTTGTGATAACACAGGGAGGTAAGGCAGAAAGGATCAGACAGTGGTAGGGAGTCAAATGTTGGCTGTGCCACTAACCTGCTGAATGACATTGCATGAGTATCTTAACTTTTCAGAGTTCCAAGTGTCCCAAAAGTAAAAAGTGGAGCTAACAACATCTGCTTTGCCAAGAGACAATAGATGTGTAATTAAGTGGAACAATGTATATGAAGCATACTTTTTGGCACATAAAGGCCCTCAACAAATGGGAACAGAAATGATATTTTTCTTTCCACATATTCTTCAAACTAATATGTCTCAAACCAAGCTTATTACTCCCTGCCCTACTGTTTTCATTGAGACCTGCTGCTACTTGAATTCATTGTAGCTCTCAGGAAACCATCATTCACCCAGGCATACTAATAGCTGATGACTTCTCAATTACCACTACCAGGACTTTAATTGTGCACTTCACCACTTCATACATGGGATATTTTACTAGTATTTTTTCCTGACTTGCTCCCTAACTCAACCGCCTGGGAGTTCACCGACTAGGATGGTCCCTTGGTTAGGATGTCCCTTATGGTTTCCATCCTATTCTGCTTGCTGGGTGGCATGTCATTCAGAGGCATAGACTCAGTTACTCACTTCTGTACCCCAACCATTTGACATAGGGAAGCACAGTATAGGTGCTCTATAAAGACTGGCTAGAATTGAAATATATAGAAAGCTGTGACCAAGACATCTTAAAAGCATATTAAATGGAGCTTGTCACCGTCTAAAATTACCTTATTTATTTCATTATTTGCATATCTATATGTCCTTGCTGCCTTCATTATTGTTGATTTTACTCCTGTGTCATGTCAGAAGAGGTAGATGTCCAGACAGCTCATCATTCCTCAAGTCATACCTCTAAGAGAGCAGGAACAGTATCTTTCCTATTCATGGTTATGTCTCCAGCCCAGAGTCTAGTGCTTCTAGTGGCCATCTTTTCCAACTGTGGGAAAAACCTGTCTGACAATGAAGCCAACACAGAGAAAACCAAAGCTGAGAGATGGAGAAAAAAGGCAGAGTACTGCTCATATTGTTCAAACCATAAGATCCTGTTATGCCTGAAGGGAACATACCCCCTTGGACATTCCATATGTGAGTCAATAAATTCCCATCATTGCTAAAGCTCATTTGAGTGGGGTTTCTGCCATTTGCAATCAAAGGTGAACTGACTAATACATCCTCTCCCCAGTACCTCATAAAGCTCTAGGAAAATCAAAAGAACCTTTCTATTAGCAAAAAGTGATAAATTCTAGTATCAAAGTTTCAATATCTTTGATACTAGATATTGAGGTTATCTTTTCCTGCCTTACTAAATTCAGGAATGCACCAATAATGATGCCACTAGAGACAGATTTTCTTGGTAATGGCCTGAAGAGCATCTGATATGATGGTAAGGATTGCTCCTTTAAATAAAGGAATGAGCATTTGAGCTGACACCTGGATGAGGAGAAGCAGCCATACATATGCTTGTCTAGAGGAAAAGCATTCCAAGTAGAAGAAACAGCAAGCACAAAGGCCCAAAGACAGGACAGAAACTCAGTGTTGGCTTAAGAACTCTACAGAAGGTTCATGTGGCTAACCCTTCTCTTATCTTTGTGAAAGAGAAGGAAACATATAGGAACGGAGAAGTAGCCACAGACCATCTGCATTTTTTAGGAGAATGCATAAAGATTGTCTGACTTGGGACAGGAGTCAAATAGGCAACAACAAGGGCAACAAAGAAGGCCTGCATTCATTCAATAAAAATGCGGGGTGGCTTGCCTGGCTTGCATTGTTTCACACAGTGTAGCTGTACAAGATGGTGTCTGCAGGCTGTACCAGCAAATCAATTGCTGTACTACCAACCTAGAAAAGTTAGAAAATCCTCCTTCTGTTTTGGTCACATAGTTAGATATATTCTGTTTGATCCTTTAGTAAGTTAGTGGAAGTAAAATAAATGGATTATGTTTGAGAAAGAAGTTACCCTCTCACATTCACCAGGGCTTAATGTAGTGATTGCCTCCTTGTTGCCCTAGATGGACCAGTAGTATGCCCTATCTCAGTGTGAGTACCCTACTCTGAGAATTTTGCTCAGTTTCTGAAAGGCAGTACCATAGATATGAACACACAATGTTAGTAAGCTGGTATTATGAAGCACATCATACTGCAAAAATGCTGATGGTTTCATAGAATATGAATAGAGTAGATAGAATGTGCTTTTATTTTCAAGTCCTGGGACATTATGCTTGCAAAATACCTTGAAATTGTGTTTATTTTCTAGCATTCGTGGCATCCCTAAATCATTAATATGCACATGTTCCAAATAAGGAAACTGTCATATAGGAATATTTTCTAATACAATATAATTCATCTCATTTCAATAAATATATATGAACTGTTTGGTGTATATTTGTAGAGTAAAATGTAGACTGCTTTTTGTAGGGAGAATGAATGGATGTAGGCTAGAGATGAAGCAGGGCATCCTACAAAAAAATGTTTCTAGTACTGTGGGTTAAGTGAAATAATACCATGAACTATGAAAGTGACAGTGGCAATGAGGAATGGGCAAATATAGATATTTAAAATCAAGACTATCAGGGCTTGGTGACAGATTAGATGTGAAGAAATAGAGAGGGACAGGAATCAAATATATGTCTATGAAGTCAGTTGGAAAAATTGTGGGGTTCTTGATAGAATTGGGAATTCTTGAGGAACTCTAGTTTGGGAAGATGATGCCTAACGTACAACTGGAAGGCAGACCTAGAGCTGAGCAGCAAGTTAAGTCCTGAAGATGCACCTTTTTAGATCACCTCCATAAATATGATGACTGAAGCTATGGAAATGGATGAGCTCATCCAGTAGGTCAATGCAGAAAGAGAAGAGACTCCCCACAGATTGAGTGCGCAGAGCCCTATGCAGGCCACCTTGACATAACCCACCATCCCTTTTCCCATGAATGTGATTGGCACCCTGCAGGCCGTCTCAATTTGGGATATAAGCCTTATGCTATGGAAGAGGAAAACTTATGAAGACATTCAAATTCTGCCATTGAAAGCCTGTTTTATGTCTGGATAATGGACATTATTTTGAGAAAAAACATTGCTTACATTTAGGATGTTAGAAATCCTCAAATTAGTTTCATTTTTTTTTGTATGTGAGAAAATATAGCAGTGGAAACATTTTCAGAAATGGGAAGTAATTTCTTAGAGAGATTTCTTTGGGACATATGCAGTAGCAAAATCAGCTATTGACACCTTAAACTATAGACTTAAGATGAAAAATAATGATACAGAGGTCTCATTTTTTTTTTGAGTTCCATAAGAAGAACATGATTAGCTTATTCTTCTAATTGTTTTATGTTTTTGAGCTTTATCTCAATCAATTTTCATCTTTTCTGAAGCATGGGTTCTAACTCATAATTTTTGGATCTCCCTGCAGTGCCTAGCACAGTGCAGAACTAGTGTACCATACACTCAAATATCTCTTGTGGAAGAAAATAAATCATAACAAGTAGAATTACAGGGTTCAATAAAAAGGTCCTTGAAATGCAGTCAAGTCTGTTCTCATGCCTCTGTGCATGATAGTAATCAAGTTGCCCCTTAATACTGACTGTCTTCTTATAAATCACAAGAAAGGGACAGCAAAAAGATGGCCAAGAGGAGACAACACGGGAATGTAGCTCTCAGCAAATGAGATGCAGAGGGCTAGAAGACTTCATGATTCCAAGTGAGGTGCCAGATTCATTTTGGGGGGACTGGAAAGACTCTGAAAGTAGCCTAGGGAGGGAGCTAAAGCAGGATGAGAGCCGCCCAGGGAAAATGAACCAAGTCAGGGCGGGGTGCGTCCTCACCTGGAACATGCAGCTAGCTTGGAGGATCGGGGGACTTCACTCCCTTGGTGCTCCGATTCAGATCCTGTGCTTACCTCATCCCTCCTGCAACCCACGGTCCACGAGTGCCTTGCCAGACTGGGGCACTGTGGGTTGTCGATGCAAATCTGAGCAACGGATCTCACCTGGTGCTGTACTATGCAAATCTGAGTGATGGCTTCCGCCTGGTGCTGTAAGTTGTCAGCCAGACCAGGACAGAAGTTTCGACTAGCGCCAGCAGGACAGAACAACCCGTCCCAAAGAAAGAGGCAGAGTTGAAAGCAGGGAAACAAGTCATGAGGCCTGGCAAGCCCCAGCCCTACAAAACTCAAACTGAAGCCCACGTGCTAGAGAGCTTGGCAGCAAATACACCAGTTTGACCTCAACCAGGAAGATCTAGCTCAGGGAAGGAGAGATGCCATTGGGAAGGCGGGGCTAGTTTCACCTGCAAACGAACCCCAGGGGAAGACCACCCACCCAGCAACCTGACTGAATCTGAGGCAACCCAGCAGCACCTCTACAGGCCAAAAAAGCTATAGCTTCAACTGCAACAGAAAGGATGTCCACTCAGAGATTTCTCCCGAAAACACCAACTTCAAAGATCAAAGGGAGATAAATCCATGAAGATGGGAACAAAACAGTGCAAAAAGGATGAAACCTTCAAAGACCAGAACACCTCTACCCCTCCCAGGGATCACAACTCCTCACCATCAAGGGAACAAAACAGGACAGAAAATGAGTGTGATGAATTGACAAAAGCAGGCTTCAGAAGGTGGATAATAACAAACTTCTCTGAGTTAAAAGACCATGTTCTAACCCAATGCAAAGAAACTAAGAACCTTGAAAAAGAGGTTAGATGAAATGCTAACTAGAATAACCAGCTTAGAGAAGAACATAAATGACTTAATGGAGCTGAAAACACAGCACGAGAACTTTGGGAGGCATGCACAAGTTTCAACAGCCGAATCGATCAGTCAGAAGAAAGGATATTAAAGATAGAAGATCAAATCAATGAAATAAAATGAGAAGGCAAGATTAGAGAAAAAAAGAGTGAAAAGAAACAAACAAAGCCTCCAAGAACTATGGGATTATGTGAAAAGACCTAATCTATGCTTGACTGATGTACCTGAATGTGACAGGGAGAATGAATCCAGGTTGGAAAACACTCTTCAGGATATTATCCAACAGAAGTTCCCCAACCTAACAAGGAAGGCCAACATTCAAATCCAGGAAATGCAGAGAACACCACAAAGATATTCCTCAAGAAGAGCAACCCCAAGGCACATAATTGTCAGATTCACCAGGGTTGAAATGAAGGAAAAAATGCTATGGGCAGCAAGAGAAAAAGGTCGGATTACCCACAAAGGGAAGCCCATCAGACTCACAGCAGATCTCTCTGCAGAAACCCTACAAGCCAGAAGAGAGTGGGGGCCAATATTCAACATCCTTAAGGAAAAGAAATTTCAACCTAGCATTTCATATCCAAACTAAGCATCATAGGTGAAGGAGAAATAAAATCCTTTATGAATAAGCAATTACTGAGAGATTTCATCACCACCAGGCCTGCCTTACAAGAGCTCCTGAAAGAGGCACTAAATATAGAAAGGAACAACCAGTACCAGCCACTCCAAAAACATACCAAATTGTGAAGAGCATCGACACAATGAAGAAACTGCATCAACTTATGGGCAAAACAACCAGCTAGCATCAAAATGGCAGAATCAAATTCACACATAACAATATTAACCTTAAATGTAAATGGGCTAAATGCCCCAATCAAAAGACAGACTGGCAAATTGGATAAAAAGTCAAAACCCACTGGTGTGCTGTATCCAGGAAACCCATCTCATATGCAAGGATACACACAGGCTCAAAATAAAGGGAAGGAGGAAGATTTACCAAGGAAATGGAGAGCAAAAAAAAAAATCAGGAGGTGCAATCCTAGTCTCTGATAAAACAGACTTTAAACCAACAAAGATCAAAAGAGACAAAGAAGGGCATTACATAATGGTAAAAGGATCAATGCATCAAGAAGAGCTAACAATCCTAAGTATATACAGGAGCTAACAATCCTAAATATATACAGCAGCAAATACAGGAGCACCCAGATACATAAAGCAAGTTCTTAACAACCTACAAAGAGACTTAGACTGCCACACAATAATAGTGGGAGATGTTAAATTCCACCGTCAATATCAGACAGATCAACAGGACAGAAAATTAACAAGGATATCCAGGACTTGAACTCAGACTTGGACCAAGCAAACCTAATAGCCATCTACAGAA
>CAUYNB010007060.1:0-26437 GCA_963574225.1 Lagothrix lagotricha | reverse complement strand
GAAGAATCTTAGGTTTATAGCTTAACATATGAAAAGGGTCTCAGTTTACAGTCTTAGGAATTACATGTGAAAAGGGTTTCAGTTTACAGTCTTAGGAATTACATATGAAAAGGGCTACGGTTTACAGTCTTAGGAATGAAAAAGGGAAGTTTATAGTCTTAGGAATTACATAGGAAAAGGGCTACGGTTTACAGTCTTAGGAATGAAAAGGGGAAGTTGACCTGAGATGACTGGATCTCCTTCTTCACTTTGAGCTCTTGCTAAAGCCCTCCCATAAGATTGTCGAGTTTAATTTACTAGAGTCAACTGCAAAGTCACCAGCTATAAGTTCACTAAACATGTCTTCCTCCCAGGAGAAGCTCTCTGGCCTGTTAACCATAGCTGGTTATTTGTGTCATAAAAGAATTCTCAACCTTTTTACAATCCATGAAGTATTTGTTATTTTAGGCGAAATTCTATTGCTACTAACTTCAAAGTTCTTTCCAAACTCTTAAAGTGCATTTTGTCAGAGGTGGGGGAGGAACGTTGCTTTAAAAATAATGAGCTGTCAAACGGAGTTTAGAAATCATTTAGTTATGTAGAAATTTTCCCTGCAACAGCTATCCAAATTCAGGAAAAACCCCTTTGATATGCAAATCCAGGTAGGGAATTTGAAGTCAGACTTTGGCCTTTTCTAGAGATGAAGGCTTATCTTTTCTCTCCTCACGCTGCGTGCTTTCTTGGGTTATCTCATCCTACAATGACCTCATCCTGCCCCTGTGTGCTATGTAACTCCATATGTGTGCAACTTCCAAATATATATATCTTTAAACCATTTTCTGAGCTCCAAACTCATGTGTTTAACTGCTTATTGGGATGCCTGTTTGACATCTTCACATACGTCTACCTTATTCTCATCAAAACCGATCTTCTGCCCAAAGCTGTTTATTCTCCTATGTTTCTTATCCTGGTGAAAATATCTGATCACCCAGTTCAGTAAGTCTGCGAATACTAACAATCACCCCTCCACTTCCTCACACCAAAACAGTTACTGACTGTGTCGAACAATGATAACTGCCTTCTGCACATCTGTGTCGCCCTCCTCCGTTTCTAGACTACCCTGATTTTGATCAATTTTTTTTTTCTCCCTCCTCCCAGCATCTAGATACAGTTTACTTGCTACTGGAGAAGTAAATCTTACCATCAACTTCAAGAATGTTCCAGAGACATATATAGCAGTAATCCCATGACCCCGCCAACGACTGATTCAGGAATAGGCATGTGACCTCATTCAGGCTAACGAGAACCAAAAAGAGGTTTATTAGGCACTTCTGGGGTGGTTATCCTTTCAGGGCCAGCTTGTCGAGTTAGCTTTTGGAAATGAGCCTCTCTCTCTGGATGATTTCATGTGTGGATATGAGGTCTGGAATGGCTGTAACCATCTTGCTACCATCTTGAGAATGAAATCAACACGAGGAGCAGACAAGAAAATCAAATGGATGTCCAGAGTAGGAGCCACCGCAAGTCACTGAAATTCACCCCCTTTCTGGACTTAATGTTTGGTTACCAAACAAGTTTATTTCTTATTGGAGCTGATGTGTGCTGTTTATTTTCCTATTACTTGCTGCCAAAAGCTCCCTAAATGATTCATCAAGTCTTATCAGTGTCTAATGTCTATCGTCCCATCACTTTCTCCACTGCCACTATCTTAGGTTAGGCTTTCCTTGGTTCTCACTTGGATTAATAGAACAATCTTCCTAATTGTGTTGCTGCCTCTAACCTCAATCTGCAGCAATCCATCCTCTTCAGCTGGCAGAGTGATTTTTCCGATATACATGTGTATATTAAAAAAAAAAAAAAAAAAAAAAAAAAAAAACAGACAAGAAATCTGCTTATCTCAAACTCCTGCTCAAAATCTCTTCAAGTTTTTTCTTTTCAAATTTTTTCTGACCATTAATGCAAAAAGACCTTATGGTTTATACCTACTTGGAAAGCACTGAAAAAGGATGAGATTTTAGAAAGAGGAAGGGACCAGACTTGCCCCAAGTCTAACCAGAGGCTGAGGTAGAAGGCCAAGAGACCAAAAAGTACAGCAACCCCTTGGCAAGACTGTGGGCCTGCTTGAGTAAGTCCCTCAGTCGGACTGTGTGGGCAGAGGTGAAGGTACCTGAACCCTACAGGATGTTCTCCAAGGTCAAAGTCAAGCTCAAGGTGTGCTCCAATTACAACGTGATGGTTTCTACACAGAGGAAAAGCTGCTAGTTGCTCTGCCAACACAGAAGACTTAAGAGGTGATTCACTCCCTCATTCCTCTCTACCAGCTCCCTAGAAATGGACCCCTCAAGCCAAATTATCCTGAGCAAATAAAAGACAAGCTGTAAGAGTAGGAGACACACAGGTTGGCGAAACGGTAAGTCATATTGCCTATAGAAAATTCAAAATCCATGGAATATTATTAAATGTCATTCATGATCATACCCTATGATTTCTCCTCAATAATAATGAATATCTATTGTTTAGTTTCCTTAGCACCACAATCCTCACTTCCCCTTTCCTTGGAATAAGTGCTCACTCCCAGGGATTGTCACATTTTTCAAAGGAATTTTCGTGTTGCTGTGGAACCCTAACGTTCCGTCTTTAGTCTTTGTAAGTTGTTTCAGAGGTGGGGCTCTGATCCAAGTTGGGCCATTCAGAGGATTTCCCTGGAAACTTTTGAACTGGAACTTGGAAAGTGAGACAGTCTCTGTGTGAGTGTGCAAATTACCTGCTGTAAAGCAGCTGGTGGCTGTATTTCCTGCCATGCAAATTGGAAGAGTGGGTGATGTAAGCAAGGAAAGAAAGAATGAGACACAGGGAGAGACAGACAGAGACAGAGAACAGATATGAGAGAAGAGAGAAATGCCTGTCAGCATTGAAGTTTTCTGATTACAGTTGCTTCTAAGACCCAGACCTATGCTGTCCTTAGGCTCACTGAAGTAGCATAGTTCTTTATAATAAATAATTATCGTTCTTTTCCTTCTCCTTCTTCTTGCTTAAACTATTTCTACTTGACATTTATGACATTCGAAGCCAAAGTGGTCCTAACTAATATGCCCACGTCTTTCCCCATCATTCAACCATATGTGGTTCTGCAGATCCCTCAAGGGCGAGCTTTGAAGCTGACTTTCCCTCTCATGCCTCCATGCATTGCTCATCATTTCTCTGATTCTCTCTCTAGAATTCCCATGCCCCTCATTTGTCAATTTATTTCTGAAGTCACTTTTTATACCTCCATCTCGAGGTAAATGCCTGTCTCAGTGCTCTGATAGTGCCCCATGTATAACTCTCCCATCATTCTTAAAACATTCCGCTATAAATGCCTGTGTTGTGCCATCAACTTTGATGCTGAAATTGAGGTCTTTTTAAGGCAAAGGACTTCTAGCTCTCATTTTCCAGCTCCTAGCAAGACATTCATTTGATAAATATTTCTTGACTGACTAAAGGAATTTATCAATGAATTGATCAAATAAAAACATATAGAAACTTGAGAGCATTTTACAAACTAGCAATAAGTAAAATAAAAGGTAAGATGTTGATATTTCTGTAAAACTGGCACAAACACATTCTCCTGGTGACACTGCAAATTAATATATCACTTTTGGAAATCAATATAATAATGTACAGTAAATGACATTAAAATGTTCATATCTTTATCCAGATATGAAATTTTTTTCCAGAAAATTCTAGAGAGGAGAAAAAGCATGTTTATGGCAGCGACTGATAATAACAATGAATTAGCATTCTTTAGAGGGACAGAACTAATAGAATAAATGTATATATAAAGAGTTTATTAAGGAGTGCTGACTCACACAATCACATGGTGAAGTCTCACAATGTGTCGTCTGCAAGCTGAGGAGCTAGGAAGCCAGTTCAATTCCCAAAGCTGAAGAACTTGGAGTCTGGTGTTCGAGGGCAGGGAGCATCCAGCATGGGAGAAAAATGTAGGACTAAGCTAGTCTAGTCTTTCCACGTTCTTCTGCCAGCTTTTATTCTGGCCCTGTTGGCAGCTGATTAGATTGTATCTACCCAGACTGAGGGTGGGTGGGTCTGCTTTTCCCAGTCCAGTGACTCAAGTGTTAATCTCCTTTGGCAACACCGTCACAGACACATTCAGGAACCATACCGTGCATCCTTCAATCCAATCAAGTTAACACTCAATATTAACCTACACAAGCAACAAAGTTAAAAGAGAGGGAGTCTATTAATTATAGCACACGAGACTGATACAATATTACAGCTGTTTTAAATAAAGAAAAAATCAAAGTTAGAAAAAATGTTTCTCATATGTTAAATTTTAAAAAGCAAATTTGTAAATGGGCAAACTCATGATGCTTTTTAAATTTTCAAGCATAATTTTAAAACCTAGAAAGCAAATAGGCAAAAATGAAATGGTTGTGTTGAGTGATTCGATTATCAGTATTGTATTTCTTTTACAAAAATTTTATTTTAATTAAAAAGATGTAACAATATTTATTAAACAAAGCAAAATCAAATACTGTTCTCCACATGATGAAATATTACTAGTAATACCTGCAAAACATTCTTCTGGATGAGATATTGATATACCTGCCTTAAAAATTCCTGAAACATGGAATTCAGTATATTCAATTGAAACTCAGTATATTAACTAATCACAGTCAGCAAATTTGCATGATGATTTATGGACATTTGCCCTAACAATTGTGCGGGAATATGAAGCAGCTGTTGAAGAGCTTGGCTATGGTTTTGCTAACAAGAGGCAGACAGCTGTGGTTAATGAAAAACAATTGCTAATAGATAATTCCAATTTAGCTTTAATGTACATTTCCCATTTCCAATACACACAGTGACTGAAATACAGGTCTAGAACCTGGATACCTGCTTCACCCCCTTCCTCTCCTCAGATTCCACCCTCAGGGATGGACCTTATGGGGAGACAGTACGGGAGGCAATTTGGGAGAATGTTGCATGGGAGGGGGCTGGATCCTGTTCTGGCTGGTGGTAATGAAACATAAGCACAGTGGCATAGATAGTATAGTCTCGAAGAAGCTAGGAAGAAGAGAACAAGGATCACATAGAGCTGTGATAGTTCCCTTGTTGATTGTCTCTTCTTTCCTGCTCCATCAGCCTAAAACATTAGGATCCTGATTATGGGGGCCTCTACAAAGTGAATTCCACCCAAGAACACAGGGCGAGTAACATCTTAACCAACCCTGGGACTGTGCTACGATAGACAATTTTCAGGATTGTTGATTTTTTAGCCTTAGCTCTGTTGCATGTGTTGAATGGATTACACTCTTTGGACATCAGTTTGCTCATCTCTTAAGAGGAGACGTTTGAAAGAAGATTACTGAGGCTGCTTCCAGCTTTGCAATTCTCTACGTGACAGCTACGATTGGTATCACATCAGACATACTGTCTTTAAGCCCGAATGCGTTTGGCATATTTGTGATTGCTAAAGCCCTTGGTCCATTTTTCTGAGCCAATCTTTTGAGTTTGAATGCAAAATGGAATGACAATGGGTCTCAAATTAGAAGTCAGGTAATTGGTGAACTGTGCAGTGGCATATTTTTGATATATTCCAAGTTTCAGTTCATATACCACAACTTAATTGAATTTGCCCTAAAGCCCTTCAATTAAAAATAGTGCAGAAACTAGCATTTTCAAGATAAATGTGGAACCTTGACCAAACTGAAAAAAACAAAATGGTAAGTTTTTGAAATGTTAATAACATTTTTCTACTCGCAGCAGTAATGGAGATGGAGAAGCTATTTTCTTTTTCATGGTATACAACGAATTCGATCATTCTATCACAGGGGCCACTAGACACTGTCAGGAATTCAGCTGAGAGGCAAATAGTCCTTGAAATCATTGCTAAGAAGAAGGCTCACCTTTGGTGGAGTCTAATCTAATCTCTCTCTGAGCTGTGCTAGCACAGGCCCCAGGCTCTGTAGTTCCAGGCCTCATCTTCATTTCCTGCTTTTCTGGGCTTCTTGCTTTTCTCTATCACAATGTTCCTGCATTACCTGTCTTCTTCTACACCCTTCCCTTGGATCTTAGGCCCCTGAGTCCTGCTTCAGTATTTTCTGCCTGGGAAACTCTTCCCAATCATTTGAGAGCCAGGGAAACTAGCTTTGGAGTCAGTTAAATCTGTGTAAACCTTCTGGATCAATGGTTTATTCTTTGTGTAACAAACTGAGTCTTCTATGCGAGAGACTTGCCTTCTACTGAAAGAAAAGGAAAGGATCAGCTCTCAGCTGGTTCCTCAAAGATACTTCGGGATTTGCTGCTTGCACACCAGGTCAAACAGCATTCTAAGGAAAGGCAACAGCATGTACAAGACATAAAGGTGTGGAAGGAACAGAAACCTGAAAAAACCCACTGACCAGACAGAAGGTCAGAGAAGGAAGAAGGAATTTGGGGAGGAGATGAGAAAGTTACGCAAGAACCAGACAATGAGGGGGCTTTTGCGATAGACTAAGAAGCTTGAAATATTATCTTTAAAGAAATGAGAAACCTTTGAAAGATTCCATTCTAAGATGTCCTTGATTCTTTCTCCCAGCTCTGTCACAGTCTGATTGAGGTTTTCTGTTTAAATCTTCTGGATCCGACGTGGTATTAATATAAACTCCACCATTTCTTTCTGCAGGGGCACGTGATGTGTGTCTAGGTAACTGTACCTCTTGGTCCACCTGGAAAAGTCCTGGTTTCACCTGTTAACCTGATTGAAGTATTAAAGGCATCTTCTTTTCACTCTCAAAAGTGTCCCAATTTGAGCACTATATATTATTCTCATCACCTCAAGAGATCATATATGGAAAAATTCAAAATTATTTCTAAAAGGTTTAGGACATAATTTTGAAAAGAAAAATCAGAAATCCTTCTTAGGAGAAGCTGGAAGATACACATCAACCAATGGTTGGGCCCAGGAGGCTGATTATTGCTCAGAGAGGCAGGCGGGGAGCATGGTGGGGTTAAGACCCACTCTGCGGCCGAGGTCACAGTGCTCAGATGCCCGTCCTACACCTGCTATCTGTGTGTCCTTGGACTAAGCAATTAATCACTCCCTGGTCTAATTTCCCATCTATAAAATGAGGACCACATTAGTAGTGCCTACCTTATACCCTTGTGAGACTTTAATGTGTTAAAATAATTAAAATGCTCTGCAAAGCCTGACATGGAGCGACCTCGATAAATGTTGGCCCTTATTCTTGGATTGATAGAGGTATATGATCTAACTTTTGAATGAGGTCCCGTATGCTGTGGTTCTGCTGGTCGTCTCTGAGTGTCCCATATTTTTCTGTCCTGCACAGATCTGGGATGTCGCTCCTTTAAAAATATATTAAGGCCCATTGAAAGAGAAATGCTTACGCACTATTGGTAGCAATATAAATGAGTACAACTCTTGGAAAACAATATGGAGATTCCCCAAAAAACTGCATATAGAACTAGCATTTGATCCAGCAACCTCACTACTGACATGTAGTCAAAGGAAAATAAACCACTGTATCAAAAAGGTATCTGCATGTGTATGTTTATCACAGCACTATTCACAATAACAAAGATATGGAATTAACTGAAGCATTCATCAGTGGTGATTGAATAAAGAAAATGTGGTGCCTATACACACTGGAACACTATTGAGCCACAAGGAAGAGTGAAATTATGTATTTTGCAGCAACATGAATAAAACTGGAGACAGTTATCTTAAGTGAAACAACTCAAACAGAAAGTCAAATATCACATGTTCTCACTCACAAGTGGGTGCTACATAATGTATACACATGGACATAGAGTGTGGAATGATAGAAACTAGACACTCTAGAGGGTGGGAGGTGGGTGAGGGGTTAGAAATGACTGAATACATACAATGTACATTACTTGAGTAATGATTCCACTAAAACCCAGACTTCACTGTTGTACATCATATCTATGTAACAAAACTGCCCTTGTACCCTTAAATTTACACAAACAAAAATACTTTAGGACCTTCATTATTTATTTTCTTAAATGTTTTCTTTCTTTCTTTCTTTCTTTTCTTTCTTCTTTCTTTCTTTCTTTCTTTCTCTCTCTTTTTCTCTTTCTTTTTGTTGAGACAAAGTCTCGCTTTGTTGCCCTGGCTGGAGTGCAGTGGCACAATCTCAGCTCACTACAACCTCTGCCTTCCAGGTTTAAGCAATTCTCATGCCTCACCCTCCTGAATAAATGGGAGGCTACCATGCCCAGCTGATTTTTGTATTTTTAGTAGAGGGGAGTTTTACCATGTTGGCCAGGCTGGTCATGAACTCCTGACGTCAAACAATCCACTCACCTTGCCCTTCCAAAGTGCTGGGATTACAGGTGTGTGCCACTGCGCTCGGCCTGCTTAAAGGTTTTCAGCAGAGCAAGTAAGCCGAGTTCTCCTTAAAAGCAAGATTTCATTAAGGAAAATGCAGCTGCGCCGGTGGTGGGAGTGTAAATTAGTTCAACCATTATGGAAGACAGTGTGGCGATTCCTCAAGGACCTAGAAATAGAAATTCCATTTGACCCAGCAGTCCCATTACTGGGTATATATCCAAAGGATTATAAATCGTTCTACTATAAGGCACATGCACACGAATGTTCATTGCAGCACAGTTTACAATAGCAAAAACCTGGAACGAACCCAAATGCCCATCGATGATAGACTGGACAGGGAAAATGTGGCACATATACACCATGGAATATTATGCAGCCATCAAAAACGATGAGTTTGTGTCTTTTGTAGGGACATGGATGAACCTGGAAACCATCATTCTCAGCAAACTGACACAAGAACAGAAAATCAAACACTGCATGTTCTCACTCATAGGCGGGTGTTGAACAATGAGAATACATGGACACAGGGAGAGGAGCATCACACACTGGGGTCTGTCGGAGGGAAATAGGGGAGGGACAGCAGGGGGTGGGGAGTTGGGGAGAGACAGCATGGGAACAAATGCCAGTTATAGGTGATGGGGAGGAAGGCAGCAAATCACACTGCCATGTGTGTACCTATGCAACAATCTTGCATGTTCTTCACATGTACCCCAAAACCTAAAATGCAATAAAAAAAAAAGGAAAATGCAACTATAGCACTTGATCATAATGTTAAAATTATTTATTGACGTATCTGTCTCCCCAGTAGAAGCAGGTCTCTATGAGCATGAGGACTACATTTTACATGGCTGCTTCTCTTGCTATCTGACCTCCCATGTGCTTTGTAATAAGAACAAAATAAGCATTTGTTGGAGAGAAATTGAGATTATTTGACAACCTAAACAAAACTGTATGAAACAGCTCTTTGGCTGTCATTTAATAGCTTTTACATTACTTGTTTCATGAGGTTTCTCACACTGAAATCGGGTAGATCTTGCCCTCCAATAGGCAACATCCAGTAGTTGGGAGACATAGAATTAACGAAATTAGTAGTTTATATAGGAAACGTCCAGCGCCCAGCCTGGAGCAAAGGTCCGATTAGATTTAAGTGTGGGGAAAGGTAGAGAATGCCAGCAACACGCTTGCTAGATAGCGGGTGGTTATTTTTTAAAGATAACATTAATGTTGTAACCCAAGGTTTTATTTCTTCCTCTAGGGGTAGTGTATTGAGTGATTAAAACACACAGACTCTGGGAATCGATTTCTGTACTCTAATTCTGGCACTGGTACTTACTAGCTATACAACCTTGGATGTGTTATGTAATTACCCACGTTCCCTAGAACATAGAGCATAAGGCAGAGATCATGTGCTCACACCTCACTAGAGAGTCCAATCCCAGTGAAACTGAGTAAAGGAAAGGGGAAGTGAGGCAGAAAAAGGGGAGAACAAATGTAAGGAAGTATAGAACTGGGCTAATCACGGCTGCATAACAAGCTGATTTCTCAATATCTTCAAAGATGTGAAACTACTTTCTAAGATTAGGAAATAGGAGTTCAACTGAAGATTCATATTTTTCATTGATCAGAGTTCACCACGACTATGAGTTAATTCCCCTGAACTTCGAGTGTTTCCATGCACGGGAAATGAGTGAGTCTTACCCCTTGCGGACCACAGGGATCCCCAGGCAGGGGCTTAGAGACAGGTGGCTGATGTTGAAGGTGGATGCTGTAAGGTTGGTTTTTTGGTTTGTTTTTTTTTTTTTTTGCTTTAGTTTTTTAAATTTTTTTGAGACAAAGCCTCACGCTGTCACCCAGGCTGGAGTGCAGTAGTGCAATCACAGCTCGCTGCAGCCTCGACCTCCCCAGCCTTGGATGATGCTCCCACCTTAGCCTCCCAAGGAGCTGGGATATAGGCATGCATCATCATGCCCAGCTAACTTTTAATTTTTTTTTTTGTAGAGGTGGGGTTCGCCATGTTGATCAGGCTGGTCTTGAACTCCTGGGCTCAGATGATCCTCTAGCCTCAGACTCTTAAAGTGCTGGGATTACAGGCATGAGCCTGGTTGCTACCGTCGGGTTGTGTTTATAAGCAGCAGCAGGGCTGAGCCCTTGGCCTATAGGGGCAGAAACAACAGCATCAGGAACCCCGTTTCATGATGCTGAGAATGATGGAGGCCATCGCTAGACTGGCTCTGGCCAGGCAGGGCCTGGATCTACATTGATGCATAGACTGAATCCGTTGCATCATCTGACCTCTCTGTGCCTTCATTGCCTCAACTTCAATACAAAAAAAATAATCACTCACCTACCTCCCAGGCTATTGTGAGGATTTAACAAGTTAATATATGCAAGGTGCTTAGGAAAATGCGTGGCACCCAGAAAACATTGCACAAATGTTAGCTATCCGTAGAGTTAGAAAAGTCATGACAGTTCTTGTATGTATTTAATTCCAACGTTCTTTGGCAGCCCAGTTTTGTCTTTTTGGTTTCCTCTTAGAAATATATCGAAAGGCAGAGTCGTAAGGGCTCAGTACTAAATGATGTCTCCAGCATGAACGTCCTCTCATGCTCTGTGCCTTGTCACTTGATGTGATGTTCACGAAGGAGACAGAGACAAAGCAAGTCCTCCCAAATAGCTTCTGAACTCATCTCCACCTTGGCTCCAAGGCATGCTCTGGGAAAAGTTACCAAACCCCACAAGTTCTTATCATGGTAGCTACACACATTGGCTTGACTGGATGTCCTTCCCCGGAATCACTGTTGTTCAGAAAACTGTCTACTAGAACTTCACAGACAGAGCTTCAGCTGCAGCAAGGGCTTAAAGAAGAGCTTGCATACTTGGTGGTTTCCTATAAAAGTCCTCCTTGACGAGGTGTTCTGTTTGGATGTCAGAGTGTTCGTAACAATATTTTAATAGAAGCTTTCAGTAATGCAGGAGTGATTCCCCTAACAACGCGGTAGAACAGGCCACCGAGGAGCTGCTGTTTCTGCTGCAGTCAATAGAAGCCAAGATTTAAATGTGTTGAAACCAACATTTAAAATGATCCTATCTTTCATAAAAATCATTTTTTAAAAAAATCAGAAGATTGGATAACCTTGAGCCTGAATTTCTGCATAACAATGATTAGCAGGCGCTGAACAGTGACTTTCCACTTCAAATGAGAGAGGTTGGAAGTTTTCACCACTCTACATTGTCTTACCCAGCCTATTTCTCTCATTTATATTACTTCCTATTGCAGACATTTCAATTTTGAACTCTGGGCCTAAAGCTTTGTCGGCTGAGATGGCCATTTATCATAGAAACATAGCCTTTCAGACTTTAAAGTTACTTTCTTTCTTTCTTTTTTTTTTTTTTTGAGACAAGGTCTGTCTCTGTTGGCCAGGCTGGAATGCAGTGGGTACAATCATAGCTCACTGCAGCACCATATTCCGAGTTCAAGCCATCCTCCTACCCCGGCCTCCTGAGTAGCTAAGGCTACAGGCACACACCACCATACTTGGCTAATTTTATTATTATTATTATTATTATTATTATTATTTTGTAGAGACAGTGTCTTGTTACCCAGGCTGATCTCAAACTCCCAGGCTCAAGCCATCACCCTACCTTGGCCTCCCAAAGTGCTAGGACTGTAGGCATGAACCACTGCCCCTCCCTAATTGGTCATTGATTACTTGTTTGGTTTGACTTTTCAAAGTGGAATTGCTTTTTGTTTTTACTAATATTGGCATAAATTAAAAAAAACAGACATAGAGAAAGATCTAGAGAAAGAAGAAGAAAAATGACAAATTATATATGGGAGATCCACTGGAAATTTTGGTGCATATATGTGGTAGGTGGTGCAGATTGACTCCCTAAACTCCGTTCAAATTCCCAGAGCATCTCATCCTTCACTTTAGAAGCTGGACATGTAAAGGGTGCATTTCTCAGACTCCCTTAAGCCTCAGGTTTCCCATATGATCCGTCAGCCCCCAAGCCAAAGTACGGTGTGAGGTCTGGATGGTGGAAATGAGATGGAGGTTGTGTTTTGCTGCATCTGCAGTTTCTCGACAGCAGCGTCGATGTTTAATCAGCAAAGGCTGCAGCTCTGGGCCCATGGTGCGTTCAGCCCATGCCATGCACAAAGCGCCTGCGTTGCTAGTGCGATCTTAGTTGAAGAAGCGCAGCTTGAGCCAGCGGCAGCTGCACAGCGTCTGGCTGTGGCTACGGATTGTGGCAGCTCCGTCATGGCCTGATCTACAGTGTTGTTCAGGGAGCCGCTACTGGAAGCTCAACCTAAAGTCTGATCCTTAAGCTTTTCAATGACTTTGCAAACACTTAATTTCCTGTGTCAAATATCTGTGTGCCCAAAATAGATAGAATGGGTTCTGTTGTGTGTAACTGAACTCTGACTAAAAGTGTATTCTCCCAACTTTCACTATGCATGTTTTATAAAAGTAGCTTGCTTTTTCATGTCATAAATAATGCAAATCTCACTTTTTAATTAAAATTTCACATGTGGAGATAATTTTTGTTTCACATTCAGTTGTAACAAAGAATACAGAGATTGCACGTATCTTTTACCCACCTTTGCCCATGGTAGCATCTTAGAAAACTAAAGTACAATATCAGAATCAGCATATTTAAGTCATTACAATCTACTGATTTTATTCCGACATTCCCTGTTTTACTTGCACACTTGTGTGTGTATGTGTGTGTACAGTCCTATGCAATCTTAGCACATATGTACATCCATGTACCCATCACCACACTAAAGAAAGAGTTCCAGCCCCACAAAGATCCCTCGGGCTGCCTTCTGTAATCTTGCTTACCTCCCTGTCAATCCCCTTCCCCATCACTAACCTGCACAGCCTCTCATCTATTCTCCAGTTCTGTAACATTGTCATTTCAAGAATGTTGTATAAATTGAATTATACGGTATGGAACTGCTGCGATTTAAATGTTTGCGTCCCTCTCCCCAAATTTATATGTTGAAATAGAATTCCCAGTGCAACAGTATTAAGAGATGGGGTCTTCAGGTGATGATTCGGTCATAAATGCAGAGCCCATATGAATTGAGCTAGTTTCCTTATAAAAAAGCCTTAAGGGAGTTTATTTGCCTCATTTACCATGTGAGGATACAGCAAGAAGGTGCCATCCATGAAGCAGAAAACAAGGACTCACCAGACACGAAATCAGCTGGTGCCTTGATGTCAGACTTGCCAATCTCTAAAACTATAAGAAATAAATCTCAGTTATTTATAAATTACCTAGTCTAAGGTATTTTGTTATAGCAGCCTGAATGGATGAAGGCAACAACCTTTTAAGGGAGACTTTTTTAAACTCAGCATAATTTCCCGGTAACTCATCCAAGCTGTATGTATCAATAATTCATTCCTATTGATTGTTGAGTGATATTTCATGTTCTGGTGTCTATAGTTTGTTTAACCATTCATTGAGGACATGTGGGTTGTTTCCAGTATTGGGCTATAATGAGTAAAGCTGCTATGAACATTTATGCACAAGTTTTTGTGTGAACACAGGCTTTTATTTCTCTGGGACAAATGCCTCAAAGCATAATACTAATTTGTATGGTAACTGCATGTTTAGTTTTATACAAAACTACCAAACTGTTTTTCAGAGGGTGTACTATTCTGCTTTCCTATGAGCAATGTATAAATTATCTACTTTCTCTGCATCTTTGCCAGCATTTGGTATTCACACTTTTTCTTAAATTTTAGCCATTCAGATAAGTGTGTAGTGGTATCTTGCGGAGTAGGCATCATGTTTTATGTCAATTTATATAGCACCACATTATAATTGTATCGGCTTTTTAATGTACTTATATCCATCATTTATATCCTATAGCATGGTTTTTCATTTCCATAACTTTTTTTTTTCTTTTTGAGATGATGTCTTGCTCTGTTGCCTGGCTGGTGTACAGTGGCGTTATCTCGGCTCACTGCAACTTCCGCCTCCCAAGTCAAGCAATTCCTCTGCCTCAGCCTCCCAAGTAGCTGGGACTATAGGCGCGTGCCACCATGCCTGGCTAATTTTTTTTTTTTATTTTAGTATGGGTTTCACCATGTTGGCCAGGATGATCTCGATCTTCTGACCTCGTGATCCGCCCACCTTGGCCTCCCAAAGTTCTGGGATTACAGGCCTGAGCCACCAAACCCAGACATAACATTTTAACATATTTTATCACCTTCGATTTTGACTGCCTGGGGGTTTGCTATTGTCATCATTCCTTTTCTCGGATGAGGAAATACAGACTGAAAATAAGTGAGTCATGCAAGGTTACTCAGAGGAATGTAAATAGGGTTATTGAGCAAAAACTTCGTGCTAAGCTCATTTTATTATCTCCTTTAATTATAACAACATTTCTGTAAGTAAATACTATTATTCCCACTCAGAAGGGATAAGAAAACTGATGCTTATAGCCACTAATATGTGATCGAACTATAATTGATCTGCATTTTTTGCTGAAAAAAACAGACATAGAAACAGGAATAGAAGGGTGAACAAAAAGAGAAAAAAATCACATAGTATCACATGATATAGTGAGATCCCCTAGAAATGTTGACATATATCTATGGTAGCTACTGCAGAGTGACTCCCTAGCTTCTTCAGACTCTATACCTAGAGCCTTTTCTACAGTGCTATACTATTCAGCTGGTAAATGAGAAAAAGCTGGGACTAGAACCTGGTATATGATGTCGAGTATGCATACTCTCTCATGTATACATAGCTCTCTCTCATAACTCTCTCTCAACAGAGTTCTCTCTCTCTAGCTTGAGAAGATGAAAAACACATTAAAGTGAAATTAGGGGATATTCTAATTTTGTGCTTTTATTGATTAAAGCGTTTTCACCTTAAAGCTCCATTTTTCCACCTTGTCTCTATCTCTATTCCTGAGCTACGATCTTGGGGAAACTGTGCTTCCCAGTTCCGTGAATGTACATCCTTGGAGCCTTTGTTTGACTGCACAGTTCTGTACCTCAGTTGTGAGCTCTGGAAGGGACAGGAAGACTGATCTGAGAACTGGGGGATTTAGTTCAAGAATTAACCAATCCTGGGTAAGTCATATCACCACATCTATAAAATACAGGGTTTGGACGAGGGCATCGCGAACGTCCCTTCCAAATCTTTGATTAGCTTTGGTTTTCTTTTTATTGTATCACTTATTCTACATTACAGCCTGCACAAAAGTGTTGATGATTCCACAACCCTCTTTCAGTAAGCAACGATGGGTTGACTCCTGATCCTTCACCTCTTCAAAGAGGAGATACAGAAAATGTAGTCTTGCACATATGAAACAATTTGATTATCTTCTAGGAAACACAGTTTCAAACAAAGGTATATACATGCAAGTGCATTCTCACTACCAAAATTAAAATAGATAAAAACACTAAAATTGAAGGCCTCGATTTACATTTTAATTGTGTTTCTTTTTTTTTTTTTTTTTGAGACGTGTCTCTTCATGTCCTTTGCCCGCTTTTTAATGGGCTTTTTTGTTTTTTGTTTGCTGAATTGTTTAAGTTTCTTATATATTATGGATATTAGACCACTGTCAGATGCATAATTTATGAATATTTTCTCCCATCCTGTAGGTTGTCTGTTTACTCTGTTGATAGTTCCGTTTGCTGTGCAAAAACTCTTTTGTTTAATTAGGTTTCACTTGTCAATTTTTGTTTTTGTGCAATTTCTTTTGAGGACTTAGTCATAAATTCTCTGCCAAGGCCAATATTAAGAATGGCATTTTCTAGGTTTTCTTGTAGAATTTTTGTAGTTTTAGGTCTTACATTTAAGTCTTTAATTCACCTAAAAATCCATTTTGTAGTTTTAGGTCTTACACGTAAGTCTTTAATCCATCTTAAGTTAATTTTTATACATGGGGACAGGTAGGGGTCCAGTTTCATTCTTTTGTGTATGGCTAGCTAGTTATCCCAGCCTTACTTATTAAATAGAGAATGCTTTCCCCATTGCTTATTTTTGTTGACTTTGTTGAAGATCAGATGGTTGTAAATGTGTGGCTTTTTTTCTCTATTCTGTTCCCTTGGTCCATATGTCTGCTTTTCTGCCTGTGCCATGCTGTTTTGGTGAATATAGCCTTGTAATATAGTTAGAAATTGGGTAATGTGATGGCTTTGGCTTTGACTTTTTAAATATTTTGCTTAGGATTTCTTTGGCTATTCAAACTTTTTTTTTTTTTTTTTGGTTCCATACAAATTTTAGAATAGTTTTTCTATTTCTGTGAAAAATGTCATGGAGGGTTTGATAGGAACAGTGTTGAATCTGTAGATTGCTTTGGGCAGTATGGTCATTTTAACAATATTTATTTTTCCAATCCATGGAGCATGGAATGTGTTTTCACTTGTTTGAGTCGTCTATGATTCCCTTTAGCAGTGTTTTGTAGTTCTCCTTGTAGAAATCTTTCACCACCATAGTTAGAGGTAGTCCCAGGTATTTATTTGTGTGTGGCTTTTGAAAATGGGATTGCATTCTTGATTTGGCTTTCAGCTTAAATGTTATTGGTTTATAGACATGCTACTGATTTTTTTACATTGATTTTGTATCCTGAAACTTTTTTCCTTTTTTTAAGAAGGAGTCTTGCTCTGTTACCCAGGCTGGAGTGCAGTGGCATGATCTCAGCTCACTGCAACCTCCACCTTTTGGATTCAAGTGATTCTCCTGCCTCCACCTCCTGAGTAGCTGGGATTACAGATGCATGTCACCACACCTGGCTAATTTTTGTATTTTGGTAGAGACAGAGTTTCACCATGTTGACCAGGCTGGTCTCAAACTCCTGGCCTCAAGTAATCTTCCCCCCTTGGCCTCCCAAAGTGGTGGGGTTACAGGCATGAGCCACTGCACCCATCCTGTATACTGAAACTTTACTGAAGTCAACCACAAACTTATGAAAAAAATGCTCAAAATCACTAATCACTAAAGAAATGCAAATCAAAACCACAATGAAATACCACCTCACTCCAGTCAGAATGGCTGTCATTAAAAAGTAAACAAATAACATGTTGGTAATGCCATGAAGAAAAGGGAACACGTATACACCATTGGAGGGCATGCAAATTAGTTCAGCCACTGTGGAAATCAGTTTGGGAATTTCTCAAAGAACTTAAAAGAGAACTATTATTCCCTTTTAACCAGCAATCCCATTTCTGGGTATATATCCAAAGGAAAATAAATCATTCTACCAAAAAGACAGCTGTGTTAGTATGTTCATCACAGCTCCATTCCCAATAGCAAAGACATGGAATCAAGCTAGATGCCCCTTGACAGTAGATTCCATTAAAAAAAATGTGGCATTATATACCATGGTATACTATGCAGCCACAATAAAGAATGAAATCACGTTCTTTGCAGCAACATGGATGCAGCTGGAGGCCATTACCCTTCAGAGAAATTAACTCAGGAACAGACAACAAAATACTGCATCTCACTTATAAGTGGGAGTTAGACATTGGGTACTCATGGACATAAAGATGGAAACAATAGACACTGGAGACTGACTACTAGAGAGGGGAAGGAGGGGGTTAAGAGTCGAAAAACTACCTGTCAGGTGCTATGCTCACTACCTGGGTGACAGGATTATTTGTACCACAAACCTCAGCATCAGGTGATATGCACCATGTAGTAAAACTGCACATGCATGCCTTGAACTTAAACTAAATATTGAAATTTAAAAATAAAAATAAATAAATACATTTTGATGATCAGAGGTGACTTTTCCTAAAGTGTCTAGGATATTGCTGTCTTGGAAGATGGATTTGCTGCTTGTTTTCACCAGTCACTTACTCAGCCATAGGGCATAACCCAGGTAGGACAGCAGGTGCAGCGGCTGTGCATGGATCAGGATGTGTAACCCGATACTATTGGCCCACCACAATCCTTCCTGCTTTTCTCATGCCCTCTGTCGGACACTTCATTGGCAGAAAGGGAGCAGAGGAGTGGTTAGTCACCAGCCCCCTCTGCCTCATGCCACTGCAGTGATTAATAAATTACATTGAAAGCTACAACGTGTTCTGTTGACCTCAGACCTTTCAGAGTCAGTTCTTACAAAACTATTGTGGTACCTCTTTTTTTTTTTTTAAATGATGTATCTTTATTATATTGAGGTTAAATCAAAAGGAAATGTTTCATATAAAACACTGAGGAAAATCACTTTAAAAGAGTTATCCTAAGGATTAAATCTAAGCTTGGAGGTAGAACACTCACGTTGCTTCTAGCATCCATAAGACAGCTCCAAGGGGTTACCGCAGAGAGACAGGCAAACCATAGGCTATAGGTGCAGCCCCAGTAAGATACTTGAGTCGGGGAGCTTGGTGGGCCTGGTTTACATAGTAGAGAAGGGGTGCTCCTGGGCCTGCTCCCAGCCAGCCCTGCAGCAGAGCTTCTGTGTAGCGGTCAATGTCGTGGTCAGTCACATCCCAGAGATTACCCAGAAACAAGGGGCAGCCAGCCATGATGTACTTGAGCACGATGCCAGCGCCCTCCAGGTTTCCATGCACAGCGAGGGCCGAACTGCTGCAGTCAAACAGCAGGGCCATTCCCGGGCAGCTCAGCCGCAGGACAGCCTGCCCATCAAGGAAGCAGGCACGAGCCCCATGCCCTGCATAGATATACAAATCATGCTTTGTCAGGGCTTCCTGCACCTGTTCAGGTCTTGGCACCTCCCCAGCCACTCCTTTCCAGCCAGCTTCACTGCTGAAATTGGCTGGAAATTGTTCCTCTGTGCTTGACAGGTTATTGTGAGGGTTCAGGACATAGAAGGTACTTCGCGGATCCACCCCTTGACTCAGCACTGGCGAGGCCCCATACTCTTTGGTGATGGAGTAGCTGAGTAGGAAGCGGAAGGAGGGCAGCCGGGTGACAGTCAGTGCCTGGAGGCAGGGCATGCTTTCCCATGGCAGCTTCTGCAAGTCCTTGTCTAGAACCAAGACAAGGTGCCTATTGCTTGGTACTGTCAGGCCCTGTAGACATTCTACTGCCTCATTCAGGAGCTCTTGGGCTCTCTCTGGCTGGGTTGGGCACATCCTGTAGGCCAGGGCCTGAATGTCCTGAGGGGTGAGGGCACTGGCACCACTGAGCATGACTTTCAGCAGAGTGGGGTCAGGATATCTCCAGCCACATTCCTGCAGCAGCTCCTGTAGGTGGGAGGCCTCCTGGGCAGGGCCGGGCTCATCACTGGATGGCAGCAGCAGCCCCTTCCAGCAGCCCAACACAGACTTCTCTAGGGAAGCGGTGAGAACCTCCATCCTGTGGTCCAGTGCTAGCCGCCCCGTCCACCATTCGCGCTTGTCAGTACAGCTGCTGTTCTCTTTCTGTGCCTTCTGGATGGCATCGAACTCATTCAGGGCTGAACTCAGAGGAAGCTTGTTCTGGGCAGTGGAAATCTCCACAGTGACTGGGGGACTGTCCTTTTCCAGCCGGGTCAGCAGGAGGGTGTTGCTCACGGTTCCGGGCTGGAGGATGACCAGGGCCAACACACACACAGTCACCTCACTGGGAATCAGAGCCAGGTGCTCCTGGAAACTCTCCTTCTCGGGCTGGGGGAAGTGGCCAGATCCCGAAGTCCTGAAGGAAAACGGGGTCTGGATGCGGGCCAGCGGGACATCTCCAGGCGTCTCCTGAAGGCTCAACCCCTGCAGCTGGTCTGCTATTTCAAGTGATCCTCGGCACTTCTGGGCCTTGCTGAGCTGTCTGTGCAGATGGGTGAGCAGCTGGTGGCGACAGGTGACGGAGACAGACTCAGTGACAAGGAAAGCAGTGGCATAGGGATCCCAGTGGCCCAGGCACAAGGCCAGGAAACAGCAGAGGTGGGCATAGAGCCCACTAAGAGGATAGTGACTAATGCCCCGGAAAGCAACACTCAGGGAGTCACAGATGAAGTCCAGGGTAGAAAGACCAATGGCTACAGGAGCTGACGGGGGCTGGAGCCGAGGACCAAGATCCCTGCCACTCTCCTTGTCTGGGCATGGGCTGGGCAGCTCCTTCTTGCTGGAATCCAGTCTCATTAGCTCCCATTCTCCAGAGGCTGCCTCTGGGCCCGGCACTGGAGCCTTCCCACCTGAAGCAGAGTCTTCCCCATCAGAGCCCCTGAGTATCTCAAAGCTCATTTCTCTCCAGTTGCCAGTCTGTTCCTCCTCAGGGATGGTCCTCATGATATCAGGGCCAGGTCTGGCCTGGTCACAAAGGGCCCTCTGGGGACACTGCTCCTCACAATGTCTTGATGCCACCTTCTTGGCCCTCCTGCTCCTGCCACTGAGGCCAGGGTTCCCAGGGGAACTACCAGGGGCAACCACCACATCTGTCTTTAGGCTCAGGCCCTACCTTGCTTGCCCCTGGCCCCAGGAAGCAGTGCCCCGTGTCTTAGACTCCTCTGCCAGCCAGACCTCAGCTGAGACAGGGTCTTCCAAGTCACTGTCATCACTGAAGTTCACCTTGAGGCACGTCTGGACTCTCTGTTGTACCCTTGGGGCCTGGGGAACGTCAGGCTTGCTCTTTGTAGAGCAGACTTCTCAAACACCGTGAAGGGGACATGAGGGCCAGCCTGTCTGACCCGGCCTGGAGGCATAGGTGGGCGGGGCAGTCCTTTACCTTCCAGACCTTTCTGAGAGGTATTATGGAGGCACAGGGGAGCACAGGCTACCTGTTGGCGCCCTCGTCCAGAACGTTTTTGGCTCTGAGTCTTAGAGGGCTCTGAACTGGGGATACTTTTTATTATGGTGGCTGCCAGCCCCAGGAGCTTGCAAAAAAGTTGGGGGGTACAGCAGTTGAGGCCAGCCAGCTTTGCGAGGGCCCAAATCAAGAGCAGGCTGGCTCGTCAGGGCTGTAGGTGGGGTAACCGTGCTGCTACAAACTTCAGCCCTGACTCTAGAACCTTCTGCAGGCTCTTGTCTGAGCAAGGGGCAGGCCTTGCCTGCCTCAGGGCCAGACTGAAGTGGAGGTAGGGGGAAGCTGGGCTAAGCCTCACCATGGTTCTGATAGAAGTGGATAAACTTGATAATAAAGCTTAAGCATCTTTCTGTTCCCCTTTTAAATAAATACTTCTGAACAAAGTTGGAATTATTTTTAGAAGGCTCTAAACTTGAGTAAGATTCAGGTTCCCCCGAACTTTGCTATGCCCCTGTTCTGCCTTGCAGCGGCTCATGTGAGATCACTAGGTACCAGAAAAAAAAAAAAAAAACCCTCCTTTAAGACGGAGTTTCACTTTTGTTGCCCAGATTGGAGTGCCATGACATGATCTTGGCTCACTGCAACCTCCGCCTCTTGGGTTCAAGCCATTCTCCTGCCTCAGCCTCCTGAGTAGCTGAGATTACAGGGATGCGCCACCAGACCCAGCTAATTTTTTTTGTATTATTAGTAGAGATGAGGTTTCATCATGTTGGCCAGGCTAGTCACAAACTCCTGACCTCAGGTGATCCACCCACCTTGGCCTCCCATAGTGCTGGGATTATAGGTGTGAGCCACTGCGCCCGGTTGTGACATCTCTTTAATTACGCGGCCAGCATCTTCTGAATGATAACCCCTAATTGGAAGCACGTGGTAGAAAAATAAGACTGAGCCTTAGTTGGCTTCTGCTTCTTATGCTGTTAAAGTCAGGAAGGACCTGGAGATTATTCAGTCGAATACATTCAACTTAGAGACAAGTCAGTGTTGGCTCAGAGACTGATAGCCAGTTAGCAGAAAAGCCAGGGCTACAGCTCGGGTTTCGTGGCCTCACTGTTTCTCAGAGGTCCGTTGCGTCTTAGTCTGTTGTAGATAGCTGCTAACGCCAAGACTGCTAGAAAGAAACAGAATCTACATTAGTTTCATATTGTTTTGTTTTTGGCAGTGTGTTTGCGGGCAATATATGTGGGAGAGGGGCTCTACCTGTTAAATACCCCTGTGCCTCGAAGGCATCAGGTGCTATGCCGGCAAATTACAGTGAAGCAAAGCTGTAGATCCCTGCTAATGCCTCCATATCACTGGCCCAGTTGTGATTCTCCAAGTCCTAGAAAAACATTTTAAAAGTCTGGATCAATATAATGATTCTACCACCTGGGACCTCTTTCTATCTGGTGTAGGAAGCCAAAGCATCAGAAAAAAATACACGGGAAAGTTATCACAGATTAAATAACAGGGAAGGCAATTCGGCTGGGTGCAGCACTGAAAGGGGGTTGTAATCTTGTTAAGACTTTTGTTTCCGGCGCCTGGGACACTATAGAAAGCAATTTACAGCAGGCTAGGTTCGGGTGGTGTAATGATGCAGGGGGAACATTGGAAACTCGACAGGAGTGGGAAAGAAGACTGTGTCACTCACAGCTTTATTTATAGTGCCCAGCACAGCTCCTGGAGTATGGTAAATCCTCATTAAATACAGTGCTCTACCTAATCTAAGATGGCACTGCCATTAAAAAATATCATTTTATATATTTTACGCTAAAGAAGCACAAACAGTGCCCACTAAATACATCATACCAGTTTTCGAGATGTTAAAATGTAAACAAAAAATGCATCTTAGAATCAATGAAAGAGGGTGTTTGTAAATGGAGAACAAATGAATGACCTGGCTTAGAATCCTGGGGTTACTGCTCACTGCATGTGGAATACTGGGCAAATCACTTCGAGTTTTGTTGTCCTGAAAATACAAAATAATAATAAGAAACCCTATCTCAAAGGGTTTTTTCATCATGATTAAGATATATTATTTAGGATCAAGTGCTTTGTAAACTTAGTTTTAATAGAAAATGTTAATTAAGTTCCAAGATTAACTCATATGCAATCATTGCAATGTCTCAGTAAGAAAGGGTTTTGGGTAAACCACAGTATCATGGAAGAAAGACTCATTGGAAATTACAGGATGTGCATTATATCTTGTCGGGTGGAGACAGTTTAGATGAATAGAGCCTTTTCCATGGGCTTTAAATCTTCTGCAGGCACAAGGCTGAACTGAAAGTAGACTAACAGAGGCTGTCATTAGACTCAGACCCAGATCTAGGGGCAGAAAGAAAGGCAACTTCCCAAGATATCTATCCACGAAGAACAAAAATTCACGGAAATACGGCATCACCTAACTCATTTTCAGGTACAACTTCTCATAGAACTGGTAAGCCATGAATGGCTTCTAAACCAAAGGACTTAGACTCAAGTCTGGAGTAGAAATTGTATACCACTCCTCTCTAATGCTGACCTGTGTCTGTTAACAGAGATTTTCATATTATTATGAATATGCCATATTATTATGGCAATCTCAGTTGAGGTTCTGAACAAAACATTACTGGCCCAGCTCTTTGGGAGACCCAGGTGACAGGATCGCTTGAGTCCAGGACTTCAAGAACAGCCTGGGCAACATAGCAAGACCTCATCTCTACAAAACAAAACAAACAAACAAACAAACAAAAAACTTAGCCAGGTATGTGGTGTGTGCCTGTAATCTCAGCTACCCCAGAGGCTGAGACAATAGAATCACTTGATCCCAGGAGATGGAGGCTGCAGTGAGCCATGATCACACCACTGCACTCCAGCCTGGGTGACAGAGCTCTTAAAAAACAAAAACAACACACACACAAAATTTACTGAATGTAGTACAGCTTGCCAAAATTAAATGACTCTTTTCATTATCTGTGTTTTAAACCATTAATTTGTGGCCCAAGAAATTGTCTGCTCCTGAAAATAATGAAAGCAAACTGGAGAACAAAGAACTATTAAAAGTAAGAAACATTTTCCAAAGTTTGTTTGTTTTCCATGAATATTGTCTCCGCTTTAGCAAAGGAAAGCAAATCAGTAAGCAGAAGAGTTTTCTTAAAAAATTGAGATCAAATTTGGTTCAAGATATTAACAGAAATCCCTTTGTTTCCTCTCCTACTAAGTAAATGGTGAGCAAATATTTGAGAAATATTAATTTGATGATATCATCCCCTCTAGGGTACACTCTTGTCTTTATCTGGCTCTGATGAGCACTGCTCCTTACTCTTTCTAATGTGACTGTTTAGAGGAGGGTTCCTTCTGCTCACTCTACACAGGAGAAAGATTGAATAAACATCCTAAAATCTAGATTTCTCCCAAGTCACTTTTTCTTTTCTAGCAATTATTCCCTCAGGCAGCGTTTTGGTTTTGATTGACATAGTCATGTCGTCTAAGGATAATTCAGGGAACACTGGCACCTAATATCTAATGAACAAGCACTGAGCACATATGCAACCTCGATGCCAAAACTCCCTCTATCCCCGTTATTTGAGATGAGGAGTGCATGGAGCTCCTACCAGGAGAATCATGGGGAGTTTATCACCTAATGAACACTTGTTTCCTGGGGAGCAGTCCAAAGCAGATTTGATTACCCAGTTGGCTACGGAAATTCTCTAAAGCTACCAGTTCCTATTTCCTCTGCTGCTGTTTTTGTCCTGTGGTCTCTGTTTTCCTGGCTGCATGGCCAGCATGCACTGGTGGGATTCCACTTCCTAGCACGGCCCTTGAAATGCAGCCCTCCACCATCCTTCTGACCATTTGCCGTTACCCATCATTTGAGATCTTCGCTGACCTCCTCATGGGCCTCAACTCTTTCCTTTTCTATCACTCTGCCTCTCTCCCCTGTGTTCCTCTTGTGAAGACACTCACCATTGGATTAGGGCCCACTCGGGTAATCTACAATGATCTCACATAGGTTCCAGCTTATGACACAGACATACCTTTTGGTGGAGGTCAGGATTCAAGGGCTACAAAGGTCTTGTTTTCTTGGTGTCTACATTCACTGTAACAACTCTTACTTGGCTCACTTTTCAGTTCTCGCCTCCTCCTCTGGAGAAAATTCACTGAAGGCATATCAAGGGTTGAATCACAATGTGATACATGCAAAAACAAATTGTGCCTGATCTAAATTTTTTTATTCAAGATAGACCCATTCTTAGAAAGGTACTACTTGTATATGCTTTGTCAGCTGTCAATCATTGGATATGTGGCATCATCTCATCGCCACGGAATGTCATTGCATTGTGCAGATGGTACAGCTGCTGTCCCTCCCTCTAGAGGATGGCATGGAAGATCCACAGCTGTCACCATGTCCTGCTTCACTTACCAGGCTGCGGCTGTGCCCAGAAAGCTCTAAAGGAACTCTCTGGACTTATGATCTTGGTTGTCTTGAGGTTAAAAAGATATCCCTGTAATCTTCATCACTGCCTAAAATATAAGCTCTTCTGGTCATTGTTTAAATTTTCTCCATAGTCACTCCAAAAATCTGCCAAACTCTCTCTCTCTCTCTCTTTTAATTCAGCCAACATCCTGCTAGTCCTTTCCCTCTGAAATTCATCTCTGCTATCTTCTGGAATGCGCCTTCAAGATAAACAGATTAGTTTACATAGTTAATTCTGACCCCAGTGCTCCTAGGTAATGTAATCGCCCCTAAATCTGTTGATCATCAGAAATTCTGAAGAGTATTTAAAAATACTTCCTGATTTCCAGGGCTTATTCGAGACCTACTGAGTCAGAATGTCTCAAACCACAGGACTTCTGTTTCCAAATATTCTCCATAAGTTATTAATGAATTCAGGTGTTGATTAAGGGCCGTAATCAGCATCCATTGGGGATTATAGATGTCTACCGACGGGAAATAAAAACAAATTAGCTAGAATGCCTAACCTTGGATTTGGCAGGAGAACCATAATAATATGAAATCTAAACTCAAGTGTCAGATCTTTTAATGGAAAGAACTGTCAAGTCCTATTTGCTGCTTATTCTTAGAAAAATATTGTTCTGTCAAAAGAGTTCTCTCCCACTTGCTGCTACCTTTTTATATAAAAAGCAGTTTTATCTTTCTTCAGAGCAGCTTCACAGCAGGCGGTCTTACAGGGGACTTTTCTGGAGACTATATTTTTTTCCTCCCAAAAAGGTGACAGCAACAGGAGAAAGGCTCAGAGTGACACTTCATTTCTTTTTTTCTTTTCTTTTCTTTTTTTTTTATTGCATTTTAGGTTTTGGGTTACATGTGAAGAACATGCAAGATTGTTGCATAGGTACACACATGGCAGTGTGATTTGCTGCCTTCCTCCCCATCACCTATATCTGGCATTTCTCCCCATGCTATCTCTCCCC
>CAUYNB010007059.1:0-18706 GCA_963574225.1 Lagothrix lagotricha | reverse complement strand
TTGTTGACTTTCAGATTGGGTCTCTGAGTGGACGTCCAGTTTGTTGATGATGAAGTTATTTCTTTCTGTTTCTTAGTTTTCCTTCTACCAGTCAGGCCCCTCTGCTGTAGGACTGCTGAGGTCCACTCCAGGCCCTGCTTGCCTGGGGGTCACCTGCAGCAGCTGCAGAACAGTAAGGGTTGCTGCCAGTTTCTTCTTCTGCTATCTTTGCCCCAGAAGGATACCTGCCAGATGTCAGTCTGAGCTCTCCTTTATGAGGTGACTCTTTGGATATACAGGGCTCTTGGAGCTGCTTGAGGAGACAGTCTGTCCTTTATAGGAGCTCAAGTGCTGAGCTGTGAGCTGTTGTTCATTCAGAGCTGCTGGGCAGGTATGTTTAAGTCTGTTGCAGCAGAACTCATAAACCCCCTTTTTTTTCCCCAGATACTCTGTCCCGGGGAGTCAGCGCTTTATTTATGAGTTTCTGCTGTGCTGCTGCCTTTTTTCAGGGCTGCCCTGCCCAGTGAGGAGGCAGCCTAGTCACTGTCTTCCTGCAGAGGCTTTGCTGAGCTGCTGTGGGCTCAGCCCAGCTGCCGTGTGAACTTCCCTGCAGTCCTTCTGTGCTTTCGCTGGGAGCTGCAATCCTGAACTTCTCCTAATTGGCCATCTTGGATCCGTCCCAGTAATTACTTTTTAAAAATAAGAAATCTATAATCTTCCTAAGAAAAGCTATACAATCATTCTCTTCTACTCATTATATCTAAGAGAAAAGATATATATATATACATATATTTATATACACACACCAACACAGAAGTATACATATATAATTAAGGAAGTTATTTTACTTAACATTTAACAAGAATTATTCAAATAATCCCCTGGAACCAACAGGGTCTATAGAAAGCCTCTGGACAACTGACTATGATCATGTAGGAGGTGGCCTTAGACCGTCATAAGTTTCACACTTTTCTTTACCTGAGGGAAAAAAATGAATCAAAGGACTATGAAAGCCATGTAAGTATCGTCCAGCCCTGTTTAGGTTCAGTAAAAAACACAACCAGGTGGGTGATTCTTAGGTCAGGATTTTGAGATGTAGCATTAAGTCTATTTCCTTTCGAAAGCTTTCCTTGCTAAAGGACTTGTTTCAGATGGCGCAGTGCCAGTGGTCTCAGGCCCTGCATTTGCTGGTACCCAATCTTCTGTGAAGGCTTCTCATGGAGTCTCATTCACCCCTGTATCCCAAAACCGAGCACGGTGCTGGCACACAGTAGGTATCCCAAAAGTACTTATGGCACGAGGAATTAAACTGATAGAGTGGGGAAGCTCACACTGGAAGAGCTATTTACTGTCATCACCTCCATTGTGCTTCAATGTCAGCATAACAGCTCTAAGAAGTCCTGTGGGAACTCTCCCAGTGGTACACAAAAGGGGAGGACATCAGAGTAGTATGTTCAAGACTTAGGTTCTTCTGAACTCTGGCTCAAACATCTCCTCTGCCATTCATTAACTATGTGGCCTTTGACATGTCCCATAATCTCTTTGAGCCTCTTCCTCATTCAAGAACTGGAGAGATTAGACTGTGAGCTGTCTAAAGTTACTTCCAAGTCTAAAGTGCTATAATCCTACTTCTCTTATTATCAGTCTCAGCCCAATACCTCCCTTTACATGGCCCAAGTTTTATTAGTTTAAAAAGTATATAGTTGATCCTCATCACGAATGGATTCTGTAATTGGGAATTCTCCTAGTGGCTAAAATTTATTTGTAACCCCCAAATTAGTATTTATAATGCATTCACAGTCATTGATGGACATGCACAGAGCAGCAAAATCATTGAGTTACCCAAATGCACATGTTCCTAGTGGAGGTCAAACGAGGCGCTATACTCTGTTCTCCCATTTCAGCTCCCATACCGTAGGCAAGTGTCCTTTTCACAGGCTATTCAGTGCCCTGTTTTTCACATTGTTGTGCTTTTGTGTGACTTCACTCTTAAAATGGCCCATCCACACAGTGCTGCGGTGCCGTCTACTGTTCCTAAGTGCAAAAAGGCTGTGATATATCTTATAGAAAAAACACGTGTTAGATATGCTTCACTCAGCCATGAGTTACAGTGCTGTTAGCCATGAGTTCAAAGGTGTGAATCAATAATACATATTAAGTAAGGTGTCTTAAAACAGAGGCACACATAAAACACAGTTAGGTATCGATCAGCTGATGGAAATGTTGAGATCAGAGGCTCACGGGAGGTAAGCTTATATTTCCCCTAGCAGCAATAGTTCAGTATTTGTTAATTCGGTGTTCATGGCAACTTTATAGAACAAGACTATTGCAAATAATGAGAATTAAGAGTATACCCTCAGTGCGGACTTCACATACAATTGTGTGGAAATGTAAATGACACCCCAAAGAGTTGTGCAGTAAACAATCTGCCCAATCATATGCAGTAGTGGTGTACTTGAGAGATGATCTTGTTGGAATGGACAATAGACAGAAAAACAAAATGGACACATCCATCCTTAGCATACCCCAAGTAAAAAACTCTTCTAACACTCATGATGAAATTATTGCACATGACCTAGACTCCTGACATGGGTGAACCCATTTAGGAACCTGGGTGTCTCCTGAAATGCCTTTCCTCCATCCCTCTTATGCTTACATAAGTATTTTGAATTTTGCAAGAAACAGCCCAAGTATTTCCATGCTTTCTCTGCAGATCAGTTTGTAACTGTCATTAATAATTTCAAATGATGCCCCTATGAGAAAGCTCTCCACAATCCACTGCAGAAACACAGGCCAGTAACAATAAATAATTCATGCATGCACCTGAAACTCCTACTAGGAAGATATACTGGGAGATTTTCTGAAAGGAGAAGGAACACAGAGGCAGGAAAAAGAGAACATTAAAAGAAAAAAAAAAACAGGAAAATAAAGAAAAGAGGCAAGAATGAAAGAGGAAGATTGACTATGATGGCCAGAGTTTTAGAAATAAATGCAACTTCAGAAAGGCATAAGCAAGGCCAATCAAGATTTTTTTTTCAATTTGCAAATGCAGGGGGAAGTTTTGAGCTTATCTCTCTTTTGTAATATGGTTTGCTACTGCATATCTCAAATATACAGTCAGCCCCATCACATCATTGATGATATAACAATTTTATACAATTAAACCCCGCCGACACGCAATTGTACTTTGAAGCTGTTAGGACTCAGATTTAAAAAAAAAAAAAGAATATTATTTTTAGACTTCTGAACTCAGTCAGGCATGAGGGTTTAAATTTTACATCACTTAACTAGATGGCTGCCAGTAAGTAGTTTGGCTTACAAACCTCAGATTTTTGTTTGTAAAGTTGGAATAAATAACAGCACCTACTGCATTGGGCTGTTTGAAAATTAAACGAGATAATGCATCTATAGTACCTAATACCATACCTAGGATATTAAAATTCTTATTTGCCAATATGATATTATAATTGATAACTCACACACAGATCTAGGTTACTGGAAGCTTTAAATCCGTAGGTAAAATCACAGCACAGAACACATCTCACAGAAACACTTTTTGGGTTATCTATCATGAAAGGAGTGATTCAGGCAGGAGAAAGAAAAGAGAACAGCAATTTTCTTTTGAGTTTCTCAGGCTTTCCACTTTTCTTCTCTCATTGCCAGGTAATGGATCAATGACATTCCAGAGACCAAAACTAATCCTACAAGTAAAAATGATGTGATTACAGGCCCAGCACTTAGAAGCCATAGTGATATCTCATTGACATGAGAAGAGACAAGTCACAGAAAAATAAACTTGAGTAAATGGATAGCAGATGAAGAAAAAAATCTGTAAGGCCAAAATCTACACCAAGGGAAGGTCCTCAGGCACATTTAAAGAGATGCTACTGCTAGAGTTTCCAGCAGCTTTAAGACCACAGAATACACATCACAACACATGCCTACCATAGCTAAAAGGCAGTCTTGTTAGCTATGTGCTGTAGGAACCAGTCAAGTCGTCCTCACTGCATGAACACCTATAATGAAATCTTGACTTCTGAGTTCATTATTTCTGAGAAAAGGAATAATAAAAGATTTTATTTTTAAAAAGGGGAAAAAAGAAACAAATACTTGCATCAGCATGTCAGAGAATACCGTGCCCTCCCAGAGGTGTGGTTCAGAAATCCTTCACGTCAAATATTAAAAATGCGTGTGCAGGCTGGGCGCAGTGTCTCATGCCTGTAATCCCAGCACTTTGGGAGGCTGAGACAGAAAGATCCCTTGAGGTCGGGAGTTTCAGACCAGACCGGCCAACACGGCAAAACTCTATCTCTACTAAAAATACAAAACTTAGCTGGGCATGGTAGCATGCACCTATAATTCCAGTTACTCAGAGGCTGAGGAACAAGAATTGCTTAAACCTGGGAGGTAGAGGCTACAGTGAGCCGAGATCACACCACTGCACTCCAGCCTGGGTGACAGAGCAAGACTCTGCCTCAAAAAAAAAAAAAAGAAAGTATGCCCAGATTTGGAAGCCACCTGAGTGTCCATCAACAGATGAACGGATAAATAAAACTGGTAATTATACAAACTGTTGTTTGTATAATGGAGTACTAACTATTTGGCCATAAAGAAGAATGAGATTCAGTCATTTGTAGCAACATGGATGGAACTGGAGGTCATCATACTATGTAAAATACTCCAGGCACAGAAAGACAAACATTGCATGTTCTCACTTATTTCTGGGACCAAAAAATCAAAACAATTGAACTGATGAAGATAGAAAATAGAAGGATGGTTACCAGAGGCTGGGAAAGGTAGTGGGGTAGGAAGGAGGTGGGGGTGGTTAATGAGTACAAAAAGATTGAATGAATGAATAAGACCTAGTATTTATTAGCACAATAGAGTCACTATGGTTTATAATAATTTAATTGTGCATCTTAAAATAACTAAAAAAATATAATTAGATTGTGTGTAACACAAAGGATAAATGTTTAAGGGAATGAATACCCCATTTCCCATGATGTAATTATTACGCATTGCCTGCCTGTATCAAAACATCTCATGTACCCCATAAATATATACACCTACTATATACCCACATTTTTACTGCATATTTTCGTTAAAAATATGCCTGTGTAAGATGAGCAAGGTAAAAAAAAATGATAAGAAGCCAATCTAGGACTAAAGGTCTGAAGATACATATGTTTCTGTTGTCATCACTGATCAAGTGACTCACTTAATATTGCTCTTTGTTTTAAAGCACAAAGGAATCACAGGCCTTGAAAGGATCTTTTGGGTCATCACCTAATCCAAACTTTTTTCTTGACTGTGAATCCTCAGTATATACCTGTGGTGAGGGAGCTGAGACAGGTTATTAGCAGTAGTCTACAAAAACATAAAATGGGTGTGAGAAGTCCAACTCTACTTCCTCCCACTGTTTTGAGTCTTATCTGGATTTGTGTTCATCTGACACTTCTGCTCTCAGTCTATCATCCTGTCTAGTGCTGGCATCTCTGCATACAAACTGTGGCCCCCTGTAAAGTTAATTCAGTGACATTTCTGCTAACAACATTATCTTCCTCATCCAGGTACTTGCTGCACAGCTCCCCACAAGCCTCTAGCTCTGGATCAACCCAAATTCTGATCTCTCAGGGATGCTGCACACTATTTGGCACACCCCACACACCCTTATAATGGACTGCACTTCAGATTTGTGATTTTCCATCTCAGCTGGACTCCTGATCAGGTCACTCATCCTTTTATTTGTCTTTAGTCTGTTCCCTCTGCCTGAGTTCTACCTTCAAGGTGAAACACTTGGGGCTGCCTATTCAAAGTTAGAAAGAAAGAGGTTTTGAGAGCTGGATCCTGCCATGAATTTCTTACCGAGAAACATATTTGCAAAACTGTTGAGCTGTGGAAAGACGAGAACTAGAGTCGGGAAGTAGCATCGTGGTTCAAGAGGTAGAGAAGTTGATTATACACCTAACTGGAGGGGTTTTGGCTGTACTTATATAGAAAAGAGGGCTGAGAAGTCAGAAACAGAGACATTACAGAGAACCAAATATGGTACAGGCCAGCAGACAACTCCTCTAAATGTGTAAACACACAGAACAATTCCTTCCATGTAGGCCCAGCATCTACCCTTAGGGGTGAACCAAACCACTCCAGAAACCCTCCCACTCCACTGCATGACTCTTCCCAACTTCAATAACCCTCTACAAACTTTTCAGCATCATGTGAAAACCGCCCAAACTCTTATGAACCTACCACCATATCTCCTTTGTTCTTTCTTAGTGAAAAGGACATTCCTCCTTCTTTCCCAGGAAAATCTCTCTTCATCTGCTCTCCATCTATGCCCTCCTGTCTCCTGAAAAATCAGAGTGAATCTACAACTCCTCTCTCTTGCATCTCCCAACACTCCTTTTCCTCCAGTTGTTTGTCTGCTGGACTTAGTCAAAAAAGGTGCTTACAATTCTGTAATGTTTAAATTGAGATGTCATTCATTTCATAACCATTCACTATGGGCTTATCATGAGCACTGCATTGCTGGACTGAAAGTTCTGAATATGTGGTGCTATTGTTTAAATTGCTAGAGATAGTTTTTGGGTTTTGTTTTTGCTTTTTGTTTTAAGAAAGGGCAGATTACGGGTCACCAAACAGTGACCTGATTTCGTGTATAAACACTAACCTAATTCTCAATTGAAATAGGTATGTGGTTATTTTCTTAGCCAAACCTGAAGTAAAAGTCAATAGTACTGGCTGCCCTTCCTGGCTTCTATGTCCTCTTCAGGGGAGGTCCTTATCTGTATAAAAACACTTAATAATGGGAAACCTGGCAAAAAAAAAAAAAAAATACCAAAAAACACGAATCAGCATTGACAGGACACCAGGCTTACGGACCTCAACCATACACAGTAAGCAAGAACAAAGGAATTTTAACATTTACAGGCCAAGATTGGGACAATACTGAAATAAAGTAGGGTTTTAACAGCTTATTTAGTGAGTTCATTTAATAAAACAAACTATCCCCATGGAGATGGTCCCAGGTACCTATTTATCAGAAGCTACTTAAATCCATGCAGAAGCTATTACCCAGTTCTTGATTTAGAACTCCAGTTAATACTGGCAAAAACAATTTCAAATTTTCCCATTCTTGTAGGATACATGCCTGAATAATTCATTAATAATTGACTTCCTTTTTCTTCCCACTTGATTCAATGCTACAGTCACTTAACACCACTGGGCTGCCAGGCACGATGCTCAAATGCTCCAGTGTACTTTGCACATACATTTCAGCCCTGTAAAATCGCTTGGAGGGACACACACCCTCCTAATATTAACATATCATCTTCTTCTCCAAGTGGCACAAATTGAGGTTTCAAGAAAGTGGAGTAGTTTTGACTTCTGCCCACGCTACTTTTATTATAAAGACTTAGCACACACATTTTTAACACAACAGTCATTCCTCCCAGCAGACTACATAATTCCTCTATAATCATAAAGATGCAAACACATTCCTCATTTTCTATCTAAAGAAATAGTATAACTTTATAGGTATGGTGAGAATGGAGAAGAGGAGGGAAAAAGAAAAATAAAGAGTTTGGATGGGGTGGAGGAGTCTCAAGGCATGCTGTGCTGAAAGGAAAAGGCTAACACTGTAGAGTTGTGCCTGCCTGGATCAAATAGATCTAGCTGACAAGAAATTTCCTATAAATTTAAATTTCTATATCAACTCTCAAATCATATGTGATTAAATATACATATATGTGCTTATATATATATGTGTCTGGATATGTGTGTGTGTGTGTATACACACACACACACATATATATATATATATCAGAATCAGAATTCTAATACTGAAATGAATTATTTTCCTTTGAAAAAAATATTTCCCCGAAGGCACTATGAAAGCAGATGAGAATGTGGCAAATCTTTCAAAATGTGCATATCTTAAGAAAATATATAATTTTTAGTTCATGTGTTAACAATACCTGGAAGAAGTCAGAAAATATCAGAACCAAGGACTTGGTTTGTTTGGTATTCCAGCTTGATGGCTAGTGGAAATAATAGCTATTGACACTAAAACCTCAAGCAAACTTTCTCGAGTTTGCTCTTTCTCCAATTTTATATTTGGGCTTTCTCTCCTACAAGTTATGACTTTTTAGCTATAGTTAAGTAAAAGGGCAATTTGTAGGAGACCTAAGAACACTGACTTGTTTTTATCTTTGAAACTTCTTTTTATCTTTCAACTGTTACTTCCACGAGTTTACCCTTTTCTCTGTAATAACTCTTCTTAGAATCTTAGAGTGTTTCTCTGTAAGCTTCCTGAAGATACGGACAAGTCTGTCTCCAAATCTTTAGTGCTTGGATGGGGGCAGACATTCAATAATTGACTATGCATGAATGGGGTTAAAGAATAATTGAATATTAAGTTCATCAGGCTTTTGGAGGTGGTTACAACTCTCACAATTTCAACTTTTTGAGACAGAAAAATGAGGGGGGAAAAAGCTGATTCTGGAAGCAAGAGAGCCCAAAAAATGTGTAAGTTCTGATCTGACTAGACTTAATTAATACTATTATTGCTAGCAATAAGTGTGTGGTGCTGACTTTGTGATCAGTACGACTAAAGCCATTAAACATACACAAATGAAGTTGTTAGTTCCTATATTCCTATAATCTACCCTACATTTACACCTGAAGCTTAAAGCAGTCATTCCAGTTCAGAATTTACTGAACATTTTGTATGTGCCAAATGCTCTACCAGATGCTGAGTACATAATTTTTAAAAAATCACTGTTAATAGGGAGCTTAAAACTGGAAGGTATGACAGAAATAGAAACAAAAACCCAGCACTACGTGCATTATAGAAGTAAGTAAAAGGGAGAGAAGAAGAGCAAGGAGGATTGATGCTATCTTTAAGCGTGGGGGGAACCTGGGCAAAGTTTTGTTTGAAGATCAATCAGAGCTGCCAGTGAGACACAGTATGGATGAGCAGGCCAGCAATCCAGTCCAGGAGCCGAGCAGCAAGAGACACTGAGTAAGAAGCAGCCTCAAATTGGGGAAGGGGGCAGTGGCAACAAGAAGTTGCCAGACTGGAAAATTAGAGAGAGAGAAGAGTGGGAAGTGAGAGCTGAGAAAATGGAGAGTTGGGAAGAAACTAGATTAGGATGGGTCTTGGCAAACAAGCTAAGGTATTTGGGGCTCAGCCTCAGATCAGTGAGGGACCACTGAGAGTTTTAGGCAAGAGGAGCTAAAGAGGTCAATTTTAGAAGGGTCATATAGGTTGAAAATATTCTTGATTGCCCAGGGTTCTGAATTTTCCTTCTCTAGACTCTGGAAGTCTTTACTGCATCATTCAATCTGGCTCTGAGCTACCTTGTTCTGTATATGCGCGTCTTAATTCCCTAATTAAATTTCACACACCAGGGGGCCATGGCCACTTCTCAAATCGTTTCTGTATTTCCCATGGATTTACCACAGTATGCCCAATTCAGTACCTGCATCTAAGACCTTTCTCCTCAACTCCATACCTTAAAATGCAATCGCCTGATCAATGTATTCCCACAAAGGCAGCTTTTCAAAAACTTACTTCATCATCCTTCCTCTAAACCCACTCCTCTTCCTGTGTTCCTTTTTTATTTGTAAATGGTATCACTATTCACCCAGTTGGCCCAAGTCCAGAAACCTGAAGGTCTTCCTTAATTCCTCTTCAATTACCAAGTCTTACTGACCTTACTTCCTAAATATCTCTCAAATCCCTCATCTTTTCCACCCTGGTGCTACCTCTTGATTAATACCACTATCATTCACTCTTGCTCCATCCAATCTATTATCCAAGCTATGGCCAGAACACTGATATGTTTATAAAACCAAAAATCTAATGACATGTCTCCCCAGAGCAAAACTCTATAATAATTTCTATTTCCCTGAGATAGAGTCCAAAGCCCTTAAAAGGGCTTCAATCCTTCATTAGAAAGCCCAGGATTATCGCTTTAGGCTCATCTCGGACCATTTCCCTCCTCCCATTCCACATTCAGGCCATTCTGCAATCCTTCCAATTCCTCCAATATGTTATTCATTCCTCTCTTTCTCTCTCCTGCTCACCACACCCCCACCCATTCCTTACCCATTGTCTTTAATAATTGTTTTTGGAATCACGTCTCCATCAAGATTCTTGGTTCCATGAACACAGGATTACGTATGTCTGGTTCACTAGACTAAAGAACAAGAGCATCAGAGTGCTGTCCTGGTGCCTAGTACAATACCGGGCACATACTGGAGGCTTAATAAATATTTTCTGAATTCACAAATGAATAAATGGTTGGGGTTCATTCTGACTTTGTTATCTTCAGGCTGTCACGTCAAGATTCCATTAATTTGCTTGTAATTGAAACAAAAACTTTGACTAAAACAAAATAAATCTATTCTAGAGGTACACATACACATATAAAGTTGGTTAGTGGCACTCTGTATCAGTAACACTTTCTTCCTTTGTCCTCTCACTTATTACATGATCTATGATTAGACAAGTGATATGATTAAAAATACAAACACTTAAATTGTACAATGTGCTGGATTAAAAAATCAAACAAAAGATTAGGATGAGATTTGGGAAAGGGAGGGTGGGCTGGTCTAGCACTCATAGACAAAACCAAGAATTTTCAACACAAAGAATATCAAGAATGTCCTGTGCCATATACCTATTATTCTGCCAAAACAGTTGCTATACACAGATGTAGTTCTTGTCCTTGATAGACCCAGAGTCTTGACTGTAGAGTCTAAAACAAACATATACCTAGGCCATATCAACGTCTTTACCTTTGGGTCCCCAAGATTTACCATCCAAGAGTTTTTCTTATACCAACTGCCAATAGGAGACAATTCTGTATGAAATTCACCATGTGTGCTATGAGACAAAAAGAAACAGCCAAGTCTTCTGTGCTGCTTTAAATAGGCACACCGTAGCTGCTCTACTGTAAAACACACACGATCCAGTCTAGAATAAAGCTCAAGCATAACCAAAGAAGTCTTTGTTTATATAATACATCTGAAGAGTAGCAAGGAGTCAGATAAAACACCTCTTGCCTACAACTTAGCACGGGGATAAATCTCCCAGGCCGGGCTGGCTAATCCCTGCACTATATTAAGTAATATACTAATCCCAGGCCGTGCCAAGAGGCACATAGACAGAGTGTGCTTGATTACATTACTTGTTGACTGGGGCCCTACGGACTCATCAAAGGAAGAAATGCAGCCCAGCACTGTGCCAACACCCCTCACCCTAATCAAGGTTCCCACTGGGTTACAGAGGCCCCTCTTAGTGCCAACGAGTATGCTCAGTATGTGGGGTGGCTTGTTTCAAGAAATTTAAACCCCAGAAAAGATTAAATATCTACAATTAGTCAGGGACCAAATAGTTCAAAGAAACTTGTTTTACTTTAACCTACCCTATTAAGCAGGAATTTTAACCAGATCTCTTCCTATCCTTAAAATGATAGGAAAATGAGTATACATGGCTTATGGCTTCAAGGAGAAAGGTCACATCAGGCTCACCGCTGGAATACTCAGGTTCCTGAGAAGGCTGATTTGATAGGAAGACTGGCTGAGAGGTTTCTGGACTGTCATTGCATTCTCACAGAGAGCTGGTAGCCATGAGAGGTAAAGGGCTAAAGCATCAAAGGACCATTCTATCTAAAGCTCTCTGGCTGTCTGCCTTGATCTCTTCCTTGATATGTGTTGGGGTTAAGAAGCTATGTTTCAATTTCCCACAAAGTGGCAAAGCCATCAAGCCAACGCCAGACCCACTGTAACTCCATATCTCCCACTTGTATCACCACCCCAGATTTGGTCCAAACCTAGGTTTCAAGCCCAAATGCAGCAAGATTTTAATTCAGTTGAGACTACGTGAGAGAAAGCCTAGAAACTGGACTTAAGTGTCCTAAGACTCTAAGACTTACAGGCACTGACTCATTATGGGATAGATCCCTAAAGTCTGCAACCCGCAAGAGTGTGCTCAATCCTTCACTGACATAATCCTGACCTTATGATAGTGTGGTCAGCCACACTACCAAATGGCCTCCTCTTGAACAAGACTGGCCTGTGCTGTGGTTCTCCACACAGGCCCCTTATCCCCAGAGCCTAGCTGGTCTAGACTCCAATGGAGAACAAGTCAGAGCTAAGAGGGGCTTCTCCTCCTTACAACTTCTTACCACAGGACTGTCATTACTGTATAGAGAGCTGACGGAGACTTGCTAGACCCAAAAACAATATGAAAGATATTTTGATAATCTCAGAAATAAGCCTTATTTAGAATACATACTACTTCTTGGACAACTCCAAGTTAAACCTCAGACATAAGCCCATATACGGAATAAGCCCATAACCTGGCACAGGTGAGAATGATTCTCACCCTGCTGCCACCACTCCAGAGGAATTATTTTGTTATTTGAACTCACATAAACAAGGTTTGTTGTTGTTGTTTTGTTATTTATGGGGAAAACTATTTGTTCACATTCAAGATATCTGGCACATATGTTGGTCAGAAGAAATCAGTGTGCATTTTAAAGAAACCAAACATGCTGCCAATTCCAAAATAAACACTATTTTCAGAACAATGGGAGAAATTACTCAGTATACTGTAACTTGTTCAAATATGCTCTAGGCACGAAAGAGGTAAGAGTCTGAGATACACCCATTCATAACTTTAAAAGATTCTCCCCCATAGATCTGATTAAGACAAAAGAGCAAGAAGCAAACAAAGAGACATATTTTACAATTCTGTTTCACTTCCGTAGACAAGCAGGGAAAACACAGAGAGAAGGAGTTCCCCCTGTCTCCATGTAGTAACATTTGTGGCTTCTGGAAGGCATGATCTGAACCATGCAACTACACCAGTTGTCAGTCAAGAGGTTTTGCTTGCTTAGTAATGTTCTCCAAAGTGGAGTTTTCCATACATTGGTCTATGGACCAGTATCAGAATCATCTGGGAGTCTTTTTAAAAGTAAAATTCAAGACCCCACCCTCATCTCACTGAATTAGCATTCTCAGAACTGTGTTCCATGTCTGAGTTTTTTATAAATTCCCTAATAAACTATAAGGTAAAGTCAGGATTAGGAACTATTACCCCATGTTTTGGCAGCACTATACACAATAGCCAAGCTATAGAATCAACCTAAGTGTTCAACAACAGGTGAATGAAGAAAATATGATATATATAAACCATGGAATACTATTAATATTCAGGCTTAAAAAGAATTAAATCCTGTCATCCACAGCAAAATAGATGAAACTAGCGGACACTATGTTAAATGAAATAAGCCAGGAACAGAAAGTTAAACACCTCATATTCTCACTCATATGTGGAGGGAATAAAGTTGATCTCATAGAGACCAAAAGTAGGATAAAGAATACGAGGCTCTGGGAAGGGTAAGGGAAGGAAAAGACAAGGAGAGATTTGTTAAAGGATATAAAATTACAGCTAGATAGGAGAAGGAAGTTCTAGTGTGTTCTATCACTGTAGGATGACTATAGTTAGCAATAATATATATTTTTAAAAAGCTAGAAGGAGGATATTCAATCTTCCCAACACAAAGAAATGATAAATGTTTGAGATGATGGATATTCTAATTACCATGATCCGATCACTACACATTATATGTATTAAAACATCATAACATACCTCATTAATAGCTATAATTTTTTTTTAAAGAAAATGAAAAGATAATGTATATACCGGGAGAAAATATTTGCAACTCACATATTCTATAAGACTTGCATACACAATAAAAATAAATAAATAAAAATTAAAAAAAATAAAATGCCTGACCTTAACTTGCTGATGTAGCTTTGTCAGGCACTATTAGAAATATAATTAAATGGGAGAGTGGTTCCAAGATGGTCAAATAGGAACAGCTGTGGAGTGCAGTTCCTAGTGAGAACAACACAGAGGGTGAGTGATCACTGCATTTCCAAACAAGTTATTACTGCCCACAGACCAGGATGATTCCCAGGCTGAAAAGTGCCATGAGTTTCCAGCACAGCTGTTTCAGCCAGTGCAACAGGTTTTGGCACAAAAATTCACACAAATCTGGGTGGCCATTTCAACTGGCACCTAGAATCCCTGGGAGACAGAGCAGCCCATTCAACTAAAAACAGGGGGGCTGAAACAGGGAGCCAGGTGATCTGGCTCAGCAGGTCCCACCCCTCACAAAGACCAGCAATCTGAAAAGCTCTGGATTGAGAGTTTCACAGCAAGTGCAGCTGGACCCGGGATGGTCCAGCTCTGTGGGAAGAAGGGCATCTGCCATTATGGATGCAGTCCACCACTACAGAGGCAGTCCACCATTACTGAGGCAGACAGCCATTACCAAGGCAGTTCTAACTATACCTCTATAAACAAAACTGCAAAGAAGTTCAAACAGCAGCTGGGCAGACCCCATGGCAGCTCAGCAACACCTCTGCTGGCAGACTATGAGTAGGGGGGCAGGGCAGCTCTGAAAAAAGGCAGCAGCACATCAGGAACTTACAAATAAAGCCCCACCTTCCCAGGACAGAGCACCTGGGTAAAAAGGTGGTTATGAGTTCCGCTGCAGCAGATGTAAACGTACCTGCCCAGCAGCTCTGAATAAAACCACAGAGCTCACAGCTCAGCACTTGAGCTCCTATAAAGGACAGACTGTCTCCTCAAGCAGCTGCCCAATCCCCATATATCCAAAGAGACACCTCATAAAGGAGAGCTCAGGCTGACATCTGGCGGATATCCTCTGGGATGAAGATAACAGAAGAAGAAACTGCCAGCAACTCGTACTGTTCTGCAGCTGCTGCAGGTGATCCCCAGACAAGCAGGGTCTGGAGTGGACCTCCAGCAGGCCTACAGCAGAGGGGCCTGTTAGAAGGAAAACTAAAAAACAGAACTAACATGATCAATAAAAAGGACATCCACTCAGAGAACTCATCTAAAAGTCACCAACTGCAAAGACCACAGGTAGCTAAATCCATGAAAACAGGAAGAAACCAGTGCAAAAAGGATGAAAACATCCAAAACCAGAATACCTCTCCAGCTCTAAGGGATCACAACTCCTCACCAGCAAGGGAACAGGATTGAGAATGAGTGTGATGACTTGACAGAAACAGGCTTCAGAAGGTCGGTAATAACAAACTTCTGTGAGCTAAAAGAACATGTTCTAACCCAATGCACAGAAACTAAGAACTTTAAAGAAAGGTTAAGGAAATGCTAATGAGAATAAACAGCTTAGAGAGGAATATAAATAAATTGATGAAGCTGAAAAACACAACATGAGAACTTCATGAAGCATACACAAGTTTCAATAGCCTAATAGACCAAGCAGAAGAAAGGATATCAGAGATTGAAGATCAACTCAATGAAATAAAATAAGAAGGCAAGATTAGAGAAAAGAGACTGAAAAGAAATGAACAATGCCTCCAAGAAATATGGGATTATGTGAAAAGACCTAATCTATGTTTGATGGGTGTACCTGAATGTGACGGAGAGAATGAATCCAAGCTGGAAAACACCCTTCAGGATATTATCCAGAAGAGCTTCCCCAACCTAGCAAAAGAGGCCAATATTCAAGTCCAGGAAAGACAGAGAACACCACAAAGATATTCCTCAAGAAGAGCAACCCCAAGGCACATAATCATCAGATTCACCAGGGTTAAAATAAAGGGAAAAATGCTAAGGACAGCCAGAGAGAAAAGCTGAGTTACCCACAAAGGGAAGCCCATCAGACTCGTAGCAGATGTCTCAGCAGAAACCCTACAAGCCAGAAGAGAGTGAGGGCCAATATTCAACATCCTTACAGAAAATAACTTTCAACCAAGAATTTCATATCCAGCCAAACTAAGCTTCATAAACGAAGGAGAAATAAAATCCTTTACAAACAAGCAATTGCTAACAGATTTTGTCACCACAAGGCCGGCCTTACAAGAGCTCCTGAAAGAAGCACTAAACATACAAAGGAACAACCAGTACCAGCCACTCCAAAAATGTACCAAATAGTAAAGAACATTGACACAATAAAGAAACTGCATCAGCTAATGGGCAAAACAACCAGCTAGCATCAAAACGGCAGGATCAAATTCACACATAACAATATTAACCCTAAATGTAAATGGGCTAAATGCCCCAATCAAAAGACACAGACTGGCAAATTGTATAAAAAGTCAAGACCCATCAGTGTGCTGTATCCGGGAAACCCATCTCACATGCAAAGACACAATAGGCTCAAAATAAAGGGATGGAGGAAGATTTACCAACCAAATGGAGAGCAAAAAAAAAAAAAGCAGGAGTTGCAATCCTAGTCTTTGATAAAATAGACTTTAAACCAACAAAGATCAAAAAAGACAAAGAAGACCATTACATAATTGTAAAAGGATCAATGCAACAAGAAGAGCTAACGATCCTAAATATATATGCACCCAACACAGGAGCACCCAGATACATAAAGCAAGTTCTTAACAACCTACAAAGAGACTTAGACTCCCACACAAGAATAGTGGGAGTCTTTAACACTCCACTGTCAATATTATACAGATCAACGAGACAGAAAATTAACAAAGATATACAGGACTTGAACTCAGACCTGGACCAAGCAAACCTAATAGACATTTACAGAACTCTCCACCCCAAATTCACAGAATATACATTCTTCTCAGCACTACATCGTACCTACTCTAAAATTGATCACATAATTGGAAGTAAATCACTGAGCAAATGCAAAAGAACAGAAATCGTAACAAAAAGTCTCTTGGACCACAGTGCAATCAAATTAGAACTCAGGATTAAGAAACTCAGAACCGCACAACTTCATGGAAACTGAACAACTGGCTCTTGAATGTTGACTGGATAAACAATGAAATGAAGGCAGAAATAAAGATGTTCTTCAAAACCAATGAGAACGAAAACACAACGTACCAGAATCTCTGGGACACATTTAAAGCAGTCTCTAGAGGAAAATACATGGCAATAAATGCCCACATAAGAAGCAAGGAGAGATCTAAAATCGACACCATATCATCAAAATTGAAAGAGCTAGAGGAGCAAGATCAAAAAAAACTCAAAAGCTAGCAGAAGACAAGAAATATCTAAGATCAGAGCAGAACTAAAGGAGAGAGAGACACAAAAAACACTTCAAAAAATCAATAAATCCAGGAGCTGGCTTTTTTGAAAAGATCAACAAAATAGACAGCCTGCTAGCCAGATTAACAAAAAAGAAAAGAGAATAATCAAATAGTTGCAATAAAAATCGATAAAGGGGATATCACCACTGATTCCACAGAAATACAAACCACCATCAGAGATTACTACAAACAACTTTATGAACATAAAACAGTAAACCTGGAAGAAATGGACAAATTCCTGGACACTTGCACCCTCCCAAGCCTAAACCAGGAAGAAGTCGAAACTCTGAATAGACCAATAACAAGGACTGAAGTTGAGGCAGCAATTAATAGCCTACCAACCAATAAAAGCCCAGGTCCAGATGGGTTCACAGCCGAATTCTACCAGACATACAAAGAGGAGCTGGTACCATTCCTTCTGAAACTATTCCAAACAATCCAAAAGGAGGGAATCCTTCCCAGATCATTTTATGAGACCAACATCATACTGATAACAAAAGCCAGCAGAGACTCAACAAAAAAGCAAAACTTCAGGCCAATATCCATGATGAACATAGTTGTAAAAATCTACAATAAAATACTGGCAAACTGATTGCAACAGCACATCAAAAAGCTTATCCATCATGATCAAGTAGGCTTCATCCCGGGGATGCAAGCCTGGTTCAGCATATGCAAGTTATAAATGTAATCCGCCACGTAAACAGATCCAAAGACAAAAACCAAATGATTATCTCAATAGATGCAGAAAAGGCCTTTGACAAAATTCAACAGCACTTTATGCTAAAAATTCTCAATAAACTAGGTATCAATGGAACGTATCTCAAAATAATAAAAGCTATTTATGACAAACCCACAGCCAACATCATACTGAATGGGCAAAAACTGGAAGCATTCCCTTTGAAATCTGGCACTAGACAAGGATGCCCTCTCTCACCACTCCTATTCAATAGAGTATTGGAAATTCTAGCCAGAGCAATCAGGCAAGAAAAAGAAATAAAGGGTATTCAGTCAGGAAAGGAGGAAGTGAAACTGTCTCTATTTGCAGACAACACAATTGTATATTTAGAAGACCCCATTGTCTCATCCCAAAATCTCCTGAAACTGATAAGCAACTTCAGCAAAGTCTCAGGATACAAAATCAATGTGCAGAAATCACAAACATTCCTATATACCAATAACAGACTAAAAGAGAGCCAAATCACCAATGAACTACCATTCACAATTGCTACAAAAAGAATAAAATACCTAGGAATACAACTAACAAAGGATGTAAAGGATGTAGTTCTTCAAGGAGAACTACAAACCACTGCTCAATGAAATAAGAAAGGACACAAACAGATGGAAAAACATTCCATGCTCACGATTAGGAAGAATCAATATTGTGAAAATGGCCATACTGCCCAAAGTAATTTACAGATTCAATGCTATCCCCATCAAGCTACCAATGACCTTCTACAAAGAACTGGAAAAAACCACCTGAAACTTCATATGGAACCAAAAGAGAGCCCGCATAGCCAAGTCAATTCTAAGCAAAAAGAACAAAGCGAGAGGAATCACACTACCGGACTTCAAACTATACTACAAGGCTACAGTAATCAAAACA
>CAUYNB010007058.1:0-71384 GCA_963574225.1 Lagothrix lagotricha | reverse complement strand
TCTTCCGGTGTGGTTGGCTGATCCTTGTTGTTTTCTTTTTCTTTTTTTTTTTGATCCTTCTTGTTTTCTAAGAGTTGATAATGGAGAAAATTCACTTTAGCTTCACAACTCAATGTGTGCAATGTCATGTATATTTTTGGGGCTAGCACAGTGGCGCATGCCTGTAATCCCGGCACTTTGGGAGGCCGAGGCAGGCGGATCACGAGATCAGGAGTTTGAGACCAGCCTGACCAGCATGGTGAAACCCCTCTCTACTGAAAATACAAAAATTAGCTGGACTGTAATCCCAATTACTCAGGAGGCTGAGGCAGGAGAATCGCTTGAACCCAGGAGGCGGAGGTTGCAGTGAGCTAAGATTGTGCCACTGCACTCCAGCCTGGGCAATAGGGTGAGACTCCATCTCAAAAATAAAATTAAATTAAAAATAAAATTTTAGGATTATTGTAAAGTCTGGACCAACCACTCTCCACTTGCTGTGTGAGTTGCAAGATTATCATGCATTTCAAATTTTCTTGTGGTCACTTGTATTAAATATTGTTATGGACCGGATGTGGGTGTTTTCCCAAAAGTCTTATATTGAAGTCCTAACCTCCACAGTGTGTTGGTATTAGCAGGAGGGACCTTTGGGACGTGATTAGATCTTAGGGTAGAGCTCTCAGGAATGGGAGTAGTGCTTTTATAAAAGAGACCCCAGAAAGATCTCTCATCCATTTCTGCCATGTGAGGACATAGCAAAAAGACAGTATCTATGAACCAGGAAGTGAGCCCTCACCAAACACAGAGTGTGCGGGTGCCTTGTCTTCAACTCCCAGCCTTCAGATTGCAAGAAATAAATGCCTGTGGTTTAAGCCACACAGTCTATGGTATTTTTGTTACAGCAGGCTGAACAGATTAAGACAAATATTCGTTCAATTGAGGACATTATGAAGTATTTGTGAAGCTATTTCTAGTTCCGGGCAGCTCAGCAATATATGGGAGACTGGAAACTAACAAAAACACATCCCATAAAGCCAAACTAAATGTGTTCTAAACGGAAATTCTGCAAAGCCAAATCCTGAATAACTGCGTGCTGCTCCAACCCCTACTTGGGGAGAACTATAAGAGAAGGAAAACTGGGCATTCACTTGATTGCAATAAAATATCTTGCTTTTGCAAATTTTACAAAAACATATGACCGTGTGCATACTTTGCTAGGGCCCTTTCAAGGCTCTAGAAGGGGTCCCTGTAATTGAAAGACCCTGAACTTAAGCCTCAATAGCTTCACAGTAAATCTAGTTCTGCCCACGTTGATGACTTCTGGAGGTGAATATTTACTAAATCCCCCTGGGGTGAAGGAACCTTGGGTGTTTTCTCTTCTCTATTAGACCTTTTACATTTTTTTACTTTTCATTGAACTAGGAATTAAGAATACTTGGACCAAATGATAATTACATTCCCTTTACGTCTGTGTAGTGGTTTGCCATTGGCAAGAGTTCACAATGCTTTATTTTCTTTCCTTTCCACTCCAGCCCTGTGAGCTAGACAGGGCCAGTATTATTTCCGTTTGCAAATAAGGAAACACGCTCTGGGCTTGCCAGGGCTTTTTCCGTCTGCCTCTCAGGAGGAGCCTTTGCAGCAGCAGGCTGTAGGTGTGATGAAGGGGCCAGTGGATACCAATCTGGAGACCCGCGATCCGTGCTAGCTCCAGCACCACCTGGCTGTGAGTCTTGTGTTAGGCCTTCCTGGGCCTTGGTTTCCTCATTTGCAAAGGAGGCATTATCTCCTAGAGGTGCTTTTTTTTTTTTAAGACAGTGTCTCACTCTTTGACCCACGCTAGAGTGCATTGGTACGATCACGGCTCACTGAAACCCTGACTTCCTGGGCTCAAGCAATCCTCCCATCTCAGCCTCCTGAATAGCCGGGACTACAGGTGCCTGCAACCACATCTGGCTAATATTTTTGTATATTTCATAGAGACGTGGTTTTGCCCTGCTGCCCAGGCTGGTCACAAACTCCTGGGTTCAGGCAATTCTGCTATTACCTCCCAAAGTGCTGGTATTACAGGTGTGAGCCACCACACCTGGCCCCTTTTAAGGTCCTTAAAGTGTTTAAGAAACACTTTAATCTATTAGAGAAGAGGAGGGTTCCCGCCTCTCCCTCTCATCTCACATCCAAATAGAAGTAAAAGGTGCCTTCCCTCGCCCTAATTCTCTCACCCCTGTTATCTATTTACAGTTAACCCTTTAACAATGGAGAGCTTAGAGGCACTGACCCACATAGTCAGAAATCTGCCTGCAACTTCTGACTCCTCCAAAACGTAACTACTAATAGCCTACTGTCAACTAAAAGCTTTATCGATAACATAAGCCATCACTTAAGACATGTTTCGTATGCTATATGTATTATATGCAGTGTTCTTGCGATCAAGTAGGCTACAGAAAAGAAAATGTTATTAAGAAAATCCTAAGGAATGGGCGTGGTGGCTCATTCCTGTAATCCCAGCACTTTGGGAAGCTGAGGAGGGCGGATCACCTGAAGTCAGGAGTTTGAGACCAGCCTGGCCAACGTGGTGAAACCGCGTCTCTGCTAAAAATACAAAAATTAGCTGGGTGTGTGGTGGCCCGTGCCTGTAGTCCCAGCTGCTCAGGAGGCTGAGGCAGGAGGATCGTTTGAACCCATGGTGTGGAGGTTGCAGTGAGCCGAGATTGTACCACTGTACTCTAGCCTGGGCAACAGAGCGGGACTCCATCTCAAAAAAAAAAAAAAAAAAAATCCTAAGGAAGAGAAAATCCATGTACTATTTATTAAGTAGAAGTGAATAGTCATAAGTCATAAAGGTCTTCACCCTAATCATAGTCACAATCGCTTCAGTAGGCTGAGCAGGAGGAGGGAGAGGAGGGTTGGTCTTGCTCTCTCAGTGGTGGCAGAGGCAGAAGGAAATCTAAGTAGAAATGGACCAGTGCAGTTCAAACCCATTGTGTTGAAGGGTCACCTGTCCTTTCCAGCATCATTCTGACATCCCATGGGTCTGTCTTTTCCTGACTATGAGCCCTGAGCTGGCTGGATCCTTGTGGAAATTACGTATGTACTTCTCTGATTCCGGAAGAGGTCGCAAACTCTCAGAGGTGTTTGAACATCCTAAGTCTCTCCAGCGTGTGTGATCTCACTGCGTGCTCACGGGCCCAATGTTGGTGCAGTGACCTTGCATTTAGACGGGTTCCTGGGCTGTGGCCTTGCTTCCTCATTTTCTGCTTTGACGCGTGTGTTCATCTGGAAATCTGGGGGCTCCCACAATCTCAGAACTGGGTCAGGGCCGCACAGATGGCTGGAGGAAGCCCTGCTAGAGAGTGCAGGGGAGGAGAGTTATGCTGAAGAAATATTTTGTGGCTGTATCCATTTCTTTTGATAAGGGCAGCGTTCCCTCAGGATTTTCTTTAGGTGATATATTTAAAAGAACGCTAAAATGTGATTTGGCTTATGTAGCTGAAAACGACCATAAACTACATGATTTAATGTGCCCATTTTATGTGTGGGGAAATTGAGGTCTGATGATGACAGGTCCAGGGTCAAACTGGACTCCTAATATCTTTTTGCATTTGACTCTTGAACAGCACAGGGGTTGCAGGTACCACCCCTCACAGTCAACATTTTGTGTATGACTTTTGACTCCCCCAAATCTTATTTACTGTTACCCTAAGGTCAAAACTGGAGTGTGTGTTTAAGGCTGTTCCTCTCTGTGCATGCATCATCTGACCATATGTGGTTTTTTTTTTTTCAATCTTTTTTTTTTTTTTTTTTGTGGCTTGTTATCCCAATCATTATTGGGCATAATTAATAAGGAAATAATTGAATTAAAATATTCTCAAGTTTTTGCTTTTAGGTACATTTATTGGATCACACATGTAAATACAGAGATACATTTATATGTAGTTTGGATTTTTAAATTTTTGTTTTTCTTTTTTCCTTTTTCGAGATTTGTTTTTCTTGCAATAAAGTTCACATAACATCAGATTCATGCTGATGCTGTTGCCTCACCCCTGTCATCCCAGCACTTTGAGAGGCCAAGAAGGGCGGATCACTTGAGGTCAGGAGTTCGAGACCAGCCTGGCCAACATGGTGAAACCTCATCTCTGCTAAAAATATAAAAATTAATCAGGTGGGCCTGGCGAGGTGGCTCACGCCTGTAATCCCAGCACTTTGGAAGGCTGAGGGTGGTGTATCACCTGCTGTCGGGAGTTTGAGAACAGCCTGACCAACATAGAGAAACCCTGTCACTACTAAAAATACAAAATAAGCTGGGCGTGGTGGCACATGCCTGTAATCCCAGCTACTTGGGAGGCTGAGGCAGGAGAATCATTTGAAACTGAGAGGTGGAGGTTGCAGTGAGCTGAGAGCACACCATTGCACTCCAGCCTGGGCAACAAGAGCGAAATGCCATCTCAAAAAAAAAAAAAAAGAAAAAGAAAAAGGAAAAATTAGCCACGTGTGGTGGCATGCCTCTTTAGTTCCAGCTAGTTGGGAGGCTGAGGCAGAATTGCTTGAACCTGGGAGGCAGAGGTTGCAGTGAGCCGAGAGCGCCACTGCACTCCAGTCGGGGCAAAGAAGCAAGACTCTGTCTCAAAAATAAACAGAAACAAACAAAACCCCATCAGGTTCATCATTTTAACCATTTTGAAGTGTACAATTCTGGGCATTTCAGCATATCCATGATAGCATGCAACCATCACTGCCAGCTAATTCCAGAACATTATCATTACCCCCAAAAGAAACCCTGTACCTGTTAGCAATCAAATATATTGGTCTTGAAGATTTGCTAAATCACCATGCCAAGGGTGTGTTATACAATGTGTGTGAATGTGTGTGTGTCCTCTCGCAATGGGTAGACATCTTTTGCTTTATGATAAGAGTCTTTGGAAAGGTTTTTGTCCAGGCGGGATGCTTAGGAATATTCTCATCTAGGGATCTGCCGTGGATTGCAATGCCTTGTTGCAGGTGGCTGGTGCTATGAGAATGCATGCAGAAACTCCTCTGGGAGGCCCTGAACAGAGGCTGTAGGAACCTTGGGGAGGGAGCACGGATGGCTGGGGGAAGCTCCCCTGCTTTCTCAGTCCCTGGCAAGTCCAGGCCCAGCACAGCACAGCACTGAAGAGAGCGGGGCTGCAGAAAGAGGCTGTCTGTGGAAAGAGGCAGTGAGCCAAGGTCCTGGGTGGCTGGTCTATTAAAAGCTACCTTGACAATTTCGACAAAAGCGCCTGTGTTGGCCGGTCCCATCCTGATGTGGATCCTTAGCTTCTGTGTCTGAAAACCCTCCCCGAGGTTCCGTTTGCATGTATTATTCCATTCGCTGTGATTCCCTGCTGTGGGTTACTGTTGCACAGACTCATGTTCAGACTCCCGAGAGCCATGCTTGTTTATAAAAGGCGATAACTGGAGGCAGGATGGTGAGAGCGACAGCATGTTGGACGCAGACCTCATCTTGGCTCTCTGCCTGGCTCTGTGACCCTGGCGACATCACTCACGTCCTCTGAGCCTTGGTTTCCACATTTAGAAGTAAGTTGGAATAGTGGATCTGGAAGTAGTAATACCTTTTTCATAGGACTTAGGTCAGAGTGAAATGAGATAATGCATGGAAATACTTTGGTATGGTACCTGGTATACAGCTTAAGTGTCCAATAAATGGTTAACAACAGAAATATGCCCATGATTATTAATATATTAACCTTAATAAATTAATGTATCCATCCAGAATAAACTCCCAAATAGCCAGTTTCCTCAACACCTTTTGCTAAATAACACAGTTGTTAATTTGTAACACCTTCTATATCATATCATATATTAAATTCTCATATATCCTTTGGTTTGCTAGTGAACTCAGTTTTGTTCTCTGGGTCTGTTTTTGATCACTTTATTGGAAACACTTTAATTATTATGTCTTTATTAAACTTTTTAATATCTTGAGGCAATCTCGCTCATGATTTTAACTAAAAAAATTTTAATTCTTCTTACATTCCTATTCCAGAATTCTTAGGCATGATTTTGTTGGGTCAAGCCCACATTTTACTGGGATGTGATTAGAATCCAATTCGTTTATAGCTAAATCTTGGTCTGCGAAAACTGGCCAGCTAACAATATTCAGTGATTTCATCTAGAAACAGACTATATTGATTTATTGGTTTCAGTATTTTGCATCTTTCTAAATGTTTATTGCCAGGGTTATTCCCAGACAGTTGTTTATGTGTTAATGTTTTCACTGGCCTTTTATCCCATTATTTATTCTAATTGGTTTTTGCTTTAGGAGAGGTGCTGATTTTTAATTTTAATGTTATACGTACCTTATATTCAGTCACTGATCTATATACTAATTTTAGAGTTATTATGTTGATTATCTCACAATTTCAAAGCATGTAATCATATAATTGAATATGCATCTAATAATTTTATCTGTTCTAAATTTGATTTTCTCCAAATTTGTCTTTTTGATTATTTTAAATTTCTTGCATTTATTTACCAACCAAGAATTCTTTTCTGTTTTCTGGTTCATTAATTTCTACTTTACTCTTCTTTTCCCCTTCCCAGTTCTTTCTTTGTTTCTCAAACTTCTCCAATAGATTGCTTGGTTCGTTTATTTTTCATGGTTTAATAACAAAAATAATCAGGGCTATTAATTTCATTCTGGGAACACATAACTGTTATGGATTATTTACATTTTAGATATTTTCAAGCTAGTTTATCACTGTAGATTTGATTTTCTTTTTGAACTAATAATTTTCCCAATTCCCCTTCTGCAGTGGAGTTCTGGGAGAGAGTAGTCAATAGCTGAATAAACAAGTCTGGAAAGCATCCTTAGAAAGGGCACATGTTTCTAAATATTTGCTGCCAGGGTTATTCCTAGACAGTCGTTTCTTTGTTAATCTTTTCACTGGCCTTTTATTCCATTATTTATTCTAATTGGTTTTTGCTTCAGGGGAGGTGTTGAGTTTTAATTTTAATGTCATACGTACCTTATGACATAGGCTGCGAAACAGAAACTGGCTTAGAGGAATGGGGGGCACCACAGGTAGCCAAGTGACAGAGAAACAAGAATACATAGTTTTCGCTGGGCAGACATCAGGCACGCCTGCATTGGGTGTTTTAAGTGCTTGGTTGAGAAAGTCTATTAAGTATGTCAAGTCTGTGTAGGCAATAGTTGATTAGAGGATTATTTTCAAATCTCTGTGTGGTTTGGATTTGTTTTGTTAGAGATCTTATGATAGTCTTTGATTGTGCTGCAGTCTGAATGTGAACTGAGCATTATTAACGGTTTTATTGAGCTATCATGGACATATAAAAATTGTATATATTCAAGTTGTGTTGATATATGCATACATTGTGAAATGATCACAATAAAGTGAATTAACATATTCATTACCTCCACATAGGTACCATTTGGTGGGGAGAAAGAGGGAGTGTGTGTGTGTGTGTGTGTGTGTGTGTGTGTGTGTGTGTTGAGCAGATTTAAGATCTATCCTCTTATTAAATTACAGGTATACAATACAGTATTGTTAACTTTGTCATCATGCTGTACATTAGATCTCCAGAAATTATTCAACCTGTATAACCGAAACTTTGAACCATTTGACCCAAATCACCCCATTCTTCCCTGCCCCCATCCTCTGGAAATTACCATCCTACCCTCTGCTTTTATGAATTTGATGTTTTTCAATACGTGAGATCATGCGGTACTTTTATTTCTGTCCCAATCACTTTGTTTAGCATGATGTTCTCCACCTCCATCCATGTTGTTGCAAATGGCAGGATATCCTCCTTGTTAAAGGCTGAATGCTGTTCCACTGTGTGTGTGTGTATATACACACCGTATTTCCTTTATCAATACATCTGCAAAAAGACATTGAGATTATTTCCGTATCTTGGCCTTTGTGATTAATGCCGCAGTCAACATGGAAGTGTAGATATTTCTCAACATACCGATTTCAGTTTCTTTGGTTATATATCTAAAAATGGGATTACTGGATCATGTGATAGTTTTATTTTTAATTTTCGGGGGAACCACTATACTCTTTTTCCATAATGGTTATACCAATCTACACCCTACAGTAGACAGGGGTTCCCTTTTCTCCATCCTTATCAATGCTTACCTTGTCTTTTTGATAATAGCCATTCTAACAGGTGTGAGATAATATCTCAGTGATTTTAATTTCCATTTCCCGGAGAGTTAGTGATGTTGAGCACTTTTTTTTCCATATATTTGTTGGCCATTTACATGTCATCTTTTGAAAAATGTCTATTCAGACCTTTTGCCCATTTTATTTAATTAATTATTTTTTGAGACAGACTTTCACTCTTGTTGCCCAAGCTGGAGTGCAATGGCATGATCGCGGCTCACTGCAACCTCCACCTCCCGGATTCAAGCGATTCTTCTGCCTTAGCCTCCCGAGTAGCTGGGATTACAGGCACATGCCACCACACTTGGCTAATTTTTCATATTTTTAGTAGAGACGGGGTTTCACCACGTTAGTCAGGCTGGTCTGGAACTCCTGACCTCAGGTGATCCGCCCACCTCAGCCTCCCAAAGTACAGGGATTACAGGCGTGAGCTACTGCACCCAGCCTGCCCATTTAAAAATCAGATTATTTCTTTTTTGCTATTGAGCTCCTTGCATATTGTGGATATTAGTCCTTTATTAGATGAACATTTCTTGAAAGGCAGGTGTAGTGGTGACAAACAGTTTTTATCTGAGGAAGATTCAATCTCCCCATTGTTTTAAAAGGATAGGTTTGCAGGGTATAGTGTTTTAGGTTAGCAATGCTTTTTTCTTTCAGTGCTTAGAATATATTATCCCACTGTCCCCACGCTTGTAAGGTTTCTGTTGAGAAGTCTCCTGTTAGTTTAATGACATTTTCTTTCATTGTGGTGAGGCACTTTGCTCTTTCTCCTTTGAAAATTCTTTGTCTTTGACTTTTTATAATTTAATTCTGTTTCTCAGTGTAGTCCACTTTATATTCAGTGTATTTGATGTTTTATATGATTCTCGAGACTGTATGTTTATTTCTCTTCCCAGTTTGGGAAGTTTTGCTTATTATTTCTTTAAATAATCTTGCTGCCCTTTTTGCCCTCTCTTTTCTTTCCAGAATGCCTACAATATGCATCCTGCTTTGCTTGATGATGTCTCACAAATTCTTTTTTTTTTTTGAGACAGAGTCTTACTCGGTCACCCAGGTTGGAGTGCAGTGGTGCGGTCTTGGCTCACTGCAACCTCTGCCTCCCGAGTTCAAGCAATTCTCATGCCTCAGCCTGGGACTACAGGGGTGCACCACTGCACTCAGCTAATTTTTATGTTTTTAGTAGAGATGGGGTTTCATCGTATTGGCCAGGCTGGTCTTGAACTCCTGACCTTAGGTGATCCACCTGCCTCGGTCTCCGAAAGTGCTGGGATTACAGGCGTGAGACATCTTGCCCGGCCATTTCTCATAAATCCTGTAGCTTTTATATAGACATCTATTATTTCTGTTTTATATATTCAAATGCATTTTGTTGTGATTTATAGGTTTTATTCTTAACCATTTTAAAGATATAAAGAGGCATGGTCATTGGAAAAGAGTTGTTTTGTTCCTTTGCCTCCTTTTCCAAGAATTTTGCATGATATATTTTGATGTAATGTCATTTAATCCCCTCTCCCCCAATGCTGCAATAGTCTACATTCATGGTGAAGCTTATCTTTTATCAATATATAATGTCTCTATTTTCCTGTGTAACGCCTTTTCTCTTTAGCGATGCTTTCATTCAAACGAATATTTCCACCTCTACACCCTTAACTCAGTGTTCTTGACCTCCCATCCCCTATGAGTCCTTTATGATGGGCCAAGGGCACACTTTCTATATGGAAATTCTTCCAAGTTCTAGGAGAATGCTGCTGGTTTCATTTCTCATCCACCTTCCCAATCCTGTTTCTCTCCTCAGTGTTTGTCTAGTGCATGTCCCAGACTTGCTTCCTGCATTAGCTCCTTTGCTTTGCTAGGTTCTTCCTTTGGACGTGTCTAGAACATTTTCCCTGTACTTCACTAGGCAGCTGTAGGCGTCTATTGCATTGCTTGCCCACCTTGAGGACCCTCAGCTCGCCTCTTACCTTACAGTTATCTAGGAGGGTGAGGCAGAGTTTGAAGCCTGCCTTTCTCCCTTCTCTTCCCCCTTCCCTCCTTCCTTCCTTTCTCTCTCTTTTCTTTCTCTGCCTCCCTCCCTCTCTTTTTTCTTCCTCTCTTTCCTTCTCTTTCTTTCCTTCTTTCTCTCTCTCACTTTCCTTCCTTCCTCCCTCCCTCCTTCCTTCCTTCCTCTTTATTTCTTTCTTTCTCTGTCTCTTTCTTTCTCTCTTTCTCTCTCTTTCTTTCTTTTCTTTCCTTCATTCTTTCTCACTGCAACCTCCACCTCCCAAGCTCAAGCAATTCTCCTGCCTCAGCCTCCTGAGTAGCTGGGATTACAGGCGTGTGCCACCACACCCAGCTGTTTGTATTTTAGTCTTGCCGTGTTTGTCAGGCTGGTCTCCAACTCCTAACATCAGGTGATCCACCCACCTTGGCTTCCCAGAGTGCTGGGATTACAGGCATGAGCCACTACGCTGGCCTGTGTATTTTCTTTATGTAAATTATATGTCAATAGACTAATGGCTGTACTTTTTGCAAAAACAAACACACAATCAGGAGAACAGAAAATGAGGATACATAGTATTATAAATTTATATATAAATGGAAATAAAATATGAGTATGATTTTTAAAAAGCAGAACTGAAGTTGGTCCTGGCTCAGGGGTGTGGACACAAGTCCTGTACCTCCTACACCCGGTCTGTGGTGTCTGCTCCTTTTCCTTTCTGGTTCAGAAAGAATCCAGACCTGAGCTGACCTTTCTGGGCAGCTGCAGCCAGATTGTCCTGTGTTCTTTCCAGGTGGCTGCGTTTTTCTCTTTCTAAGGGTAAAGGTGTGTTCAGGCCACTGTTTGTAGTTTTTCATTAGCGCCATCAGATTTGTGCACAATTTTTATTCCAGTGATGTGTGCGTGTGTGAGTGTGTGAGAATGTGTGCACAGGCTAGTGCCTTCTTTGGGATATTGACCCAAATTCATTTTGGATGTGAGGAGACCTATTTCAGAGGTTGGTAGACCAATTCAACCCAAAGATATAAAATACGATTTTTAAAAATCATAGCTTTGCGGGACACTGGGCCATGCAGTAGTGCTGATGGTGTGGTTGTGGAGTATTGCATCTCCATGGATGGGCACATGGGGGCTTTTGCATCAGTGACTGACAGATGTTGTGTCACCCTTGCAACTGACAATTGGAGTTCCAAATGCGAGAGGTCGAAAATCTTTTATTCACACAGTAGCAGAGACAGGGAGACCATAAGGCCTTAGGCCTACCCCTCATTCTACATGTGAGATCTGAGCCTGCAGGGAGGCAGCGGGCAAAGGACATGTGGCCAGCTGGTGGCCCACCTTGAACCCGGTGCAATCAGTTTTAAGGCCAATACTCTTGCTATATTAATAACTTATCCCCTGGATGATGTTTTAATCCATAAGGACTCAATAATTCTGTCGTAAGACCTTGCAGAATAGAGAGGATGGGAACCACCATTTCTAAAGTTACTTGCTGTGTGCCAAGTACTCAACGCATGCCAGCTCATGAATTCCTCATGGCGGACCTAGAAGATGGCAGTTCTTTGTTCCATTGTACAGATAAGGAAACCAAGGCTTATGCAGAATTGGTATTTGTTACACTATTATTTTTCCCAGGCTTCACGCACCCCACAGATTCACGGTCTGAGTTTTCATTATGGAGGTATCAGACAGGTGTCTGCTGTGTGCACACCCAGAGAACACAGTGCTGGAATCAATGGGATTTAGCACAGAGATGACCTTGGGGGTGAGGTTAATGCCAAGGGTCAGACTGAACCATGTGTTCTTCCTGTGTCTCTGCTTGTAGGTTTCTGGACGGAATGTTTCTTTTATTATTTCATTATTATTTTATCTTTTATTGAGATGGAGTCTCACTCTGTTGCCCAGGCTAGTGTGCAGTGGTGTGATCTCGGCTCACTGCAACCTCCGCCTCCCAGGTTCAAGTGACTCTCCTGCCTCAGCCTCCCAAGTAGGTGGAATTACAGGTGCCCACCACCATCCGGCTAATGTTTGTATTTTTAGTAGAGACAACGTTTCACCATGTTGATAATCATGTTGGCCAGGCTGGTCTTGAACTCCTGACCTCAGGGGATCCACCCGCCTCAGCCTCCCAAAGTGCTGGAATTAGAGGTGTGAGCCACCGCGCCTGGCCCTGGAGGGAATGTTTCAACCTCATAATCCCAGCATCTCAAAGCCTGCTTCTCCTTCATGCCTGACACTGGAGGGGGAACAGTGACTGCCGCACTCAATAAACCTTTTGTGGGAGATGATTTACATTGCTTTGATAACAGCCTTGGGAGTTGGAGTTCCTTTTAATAATTTAGGGTGAAGGAATGTATGCTCCCATTGAAGAGAGGAGATGTGGCCGGGTGCGGTGGCTCACACCTGTAATCCCAGCACCTTGGGAGGCCGAGGTGGGCGGATCACAAGGTCAAGAGTTTGAAGACCAGCCTGGCTAACATTGTGAAATCCTGTGTCTACTAAAAATATAAAAAATTTGCTGGGCATGGTGATGGACACCTGTAATCCCAGCTCCTCAGGAGGCTGAGGCAGGAGAATCACTTGAACCTGGGAGGCAGAGGTTGCAGTGAGCCGAGATCACACCACTGCACTCCAGCCTGGGCAACAGAGCGAGTCTCTGTCTAAAGAAAAAAAAAAAGGAGATGTATGTGGACTCTGGGCTTGAAGCTTTTCTTTCTACAAGGAGGCGTATTGGGTTTCAAAACCAAGACGGCACCACCTGTTGGTGTGCTGGCAGGCACAGGGAGAGGACTGTCTGCCTTCCCCCCTGGGTCCCTCTCCACCACAGCTGAAATGGCTTATCTTTTCAGCATCACTGACTAGGGGATGATCATGAGCTTGGATAGGATAACAAATGGAGGTGGGTTATTTTCTGATCCTAATAAGTGAGAAACAGCTGTTCTTCCTAGCTTGGAAAGCAAGTCATTTGTTTTCTGCACACACACACACAACCACACACACATACAACAACACACACACACATGTTTATCACCATGCTGCTAGGAAAACTTAAAAATTGCACATCGTATTTCTAAAAGGAGAAGCAGAGAAGAGATTTCCAGAATTCTTTTTTTTTTTTTTGAGATGGAATCTGGCTTTGTCGCCCAGGCTGGAGTGCAGTGGTGTGATCTCAGCTCACTGCAACCTCCATCTCCCAGGTTCAAACGACTCTCCTGCCTCAGCCTCCCGAGTAGCCAGCGCTGCAGGTGCACACCACCAAACCCGGCTAATTTTTGTATATTTAGTAGAGACAGGATTTTACCATATTGGCCAGACTGGTCTCATGACTCCCAACCTCATGATCCACCTGCCTCGGCCTCCCAAAGTGCTGGGATTACAGGCGTGAGCCACCATGTCCAGCTGGGATTTCCAGAATTCTAAACACACTCTCCATCACTGCGTCTCCTCTCAGCTAGGACTTTAGTTTGCACAGCTGAGGCCTGTAGGGCACACCTTGGAGGTGGACTTGGGGCTGGCCTTGAGCTTCCAGACTCTTCCTCCACCGTTTGGCCAGCGCTGGGGAAATGTCAGCTACTGTGAGGGCCGTGGAAGATGGACTTGGTAATTTTCAGTAATAGATCATCAACTGTTTATTCCACATTTATAGAAGCTATTTGTATAATGAACAATGTTTAATGTACTTATGTTTAAAGTAATTATTGAAGCCAGGCATAGTAGTTCACATCTATAATCCTAGCACTTTGGGAGGCAGAGGTGGGAGGGTCCCTTGAGCCCTGGAGTTCAAGACTAGTCTGGGCAACATAGTGAGACCTCATCTCTACAAAAATTAAGAAAGTCGGTCACGGGTGATGGTGCCTGCCTGTAGTCCCAGCTACTGTGGAGGCTGAGGTGGGAGGATCCCTTTAGCCAAGGAGTTCCGGGCTGCAGCGAGCCAAGATCACTCCACTGTACTCCAGCCTGTGTGACAGAGTAAGACCCTGCCTATAAAAAGTTTTTTAAGTAATTATTGATAGGGAGTGATTTACTATTGCCTTTGTGTTGCTTTCTGTTAGTGTCGTAGTTCTTTTCTCTGTCTTTCAACTGACATATAATTTCAGTTAAGTAAGATGAAGAGGTTCTAGATATCTGCTGTACAGCATTGTACTTACAGTTGAGGCACATGCTGATTTGGTGTTTTAATTTGGCTCAAATATACAAGTGTCCACAGTATTGGACACTTAAAAATTTGTTAAGAGGGTAGTCGGGCGTTGTGGCTCACGCCTGTAATCCCAGCACTTTGGGAGGCTGGCAGGCTGATCACCTGAGGTTGGGAGTTCGAGACCAGCTGGCCAACATGGAGAAACCCTGTCTCTACTAAAAATACAAAAATTAACCAGATGTGGTGGCACATGCCTGTAATCCCAGCTACTCAGGAGGCTGAGACAGGAGAATTGCTTAAACGCAGGAGGCGGAGGTTGCAGTGAGCCGAGATCACCCCACTGCACTCCAGCCTGGGCAACAAGAGTGAAACTCTGTCTCAAAAAAAAAAAGAGGGTAGATCTTGTGTGAAAGGTTCTTACCACAAAAACACTAAACAAAAGTGGAATAAAAATCAATAATGTAAATGATAGGTAAATTATGGAGTATACGTAGGCAAAAAAGAATTTCACTATCTTTTGAATTAACCTCTTATTGGTGGGTTCTGCTTTTTATACAGGGGAGAAAGGTGAAGAATCTGCTATTGACAGTGACTTTGAAAGACTTTGAGAAAATAGTGTAAGTTAGGTACAAAGTGTCATCACAAACTATGTGTCTTATAATACATGTGGTAAGAATGGAATACTTTGCAGCCATAAAAAAGGAATGAGATCATGTCCTTTCCAGGGACATGGATGAAGCTGGAAGCCATTGTCCTTAGCATACTAATGCAGGAACAGAAAACCAAACACCACACATTCTAACTTGTAAGTGGGCGCTGAATAATGAGAATACACGGACATAGGGAGGGGAACATCCCACACCGGGGCCTGTTGGGAGAGGGTGGGGTGGGGAAAGCATCAGGAAAAATAGCTAATGCATGCTGGGGTGAATACCTAGATGATGGGTTGATAGGTGCAGCAAACCACCATGGCACATGTTTTCTTATGTTACAAACCTGCACATCTGCACATGTACCCCAGAACTTAAAATAAAAACATTTTTAAATTAGAATGTGACACTGTTCACAATAGCAAAGACTTGGAACCAACTCAAATGCCCGTCAGTGATAGACTGGATAAAGAAAACGTGGCACATATACACCATGGAATATTGTGCAGCCATTAAAAAAGGATGAGTTCACGTCCTTTGCAGGGACATGGATGAAGCTGGAAACCATCATTCTCAGCAAACTGACACAAGAACAGAAAACTGAACACCGCATGTTCTCACTTATAAGTGGGAGTTGAACAATGAGAACACGTGGACACAGGGAGGGGAAACATCACACACTGGGGCCTGTCAGGGGGTGGGAGGCTAGAGGAGGGATAGCATTAGGAGAAATACCTAATGTAGATGGCGGGGTGATGGGTGTAGCAAACCACCATGGCACGTGTATACCTATGTAGCAAACCTGCACGTTCTGCACATGTACCCCAGAACTTAAAAAATAATAAGTAAATTAAAAAAAAATTAGGTAACCGAGTCTCACTATGCTGTCCAGGCTGAAGTGCACTGACATGGGGCTACAAGTGTTTCAATTTCAAAATAAGAGTTCTCTACGTGGTCGCCTTCCAATACCATGCACTAATTTCAGGTCTTGAAAAGTATCAGTATACATGTGCAAGGCCAGGTGCGCACTCTCTCCTGGGTGTCCCGGGGGCCTGGGGTCTCTTTGTCTGTTGCCCCTGATCTCAGGCACTATAACCTCACAGGATGTCACTACAATGGAGAGAGAAAACCAGGCTGAATTGGTGAAAGCTGGGAAGACTTTACTGGGTCTTGTTTATTATTTTCAGAAGCATAGCATAACTCTGCTCTTTAAAATATGAACTATATTGAGAGTCTGTTGAACTTGCCTTGTTCAACATGGGTGTTCATTTGTTATTAGGAACAGCAGTTTTTGTGGTAATTAACATACTATGATAGCTTCGGTGGATCAGGCGAGTCTTACTTATGTCTTTTATTTGTTTTTTTTGAGACAGGGTCTTGCTGTGTTGCCCAGGCTGGAGTGCAGTGGTGATATCATGGCTCTCTGCAGCCTTGATGTCCTGGGCTCAAGAGATTCTCCTGCCTCAGGTTACTGAGTAGCAGGGACTATAGGTGCACACCACCACCACCACACACAGCTAATTTATATTTTTTTGTAGAGATGGGATCTCACCATGTTGTGCAGGCTGGTACTTATATATACCACTTAATTGCTTTCCTTTCATTTTCTTTGTAAATGATAATCCAGGTGAAATTAACCAGCCCTTTTTGAATGAATGATCCCTAAGTCTGAATTGGTGGGGTCTGTGTGAATGGACGAGGGCTGTTTGAATAGACACGGGGACACTTGAGCGTGAAAAATTCATGGTCAAATACAGCGTTTTTCTGACTCATGCTAGAAAGATGTCAGATTCTCTTTTTTGTTTAATACAGTGATTACTAATACGCAGCATGTCAACCTGTTGCTTAGAAGTGATTTACGCATCCACTGGTCTTGGAGAATTATGCCTTTTTTTTTCCTTCATGACTCAGAGTAGGTTGGGCTCCCCTCTAAAGAAGAAGCCATTAAATTTGATGAAGAGCCACATTCCTTGCAAGACTTCACCCTGAACATTTGAGATGAGCCCTTTGAATTTCTCTTTCTGGAAGGCTGACAACAAAACTTGGTGCATTTTTCTCTGCAGGGTTCAAATAATAGCTAAACTCCTCCGGGGCAGCTGTAAGGCAAGTATTTTAAAAACAATGGTGTGAAAGTGATCTGGAGACTGCAAACCAGTCGGCTTTTCTCTCTCCACATGTCCTGAGGTGCACACTTGTGTATTTGAGCCAATTAAAATACTAAATGAGCTTGACCCTCATGAATGTATACAGACCTTTTCACTCTAATTTTTGCTCAGTACCCTTCAGCACACCTTGCTGGCTGAACAAAGCCACACCTAATTTCTGCAATTGGGGGAGCCAGATATTTGACTTTTGCAAGCTTTCCTTCAGCAGAGAACCAGCAGTCTTCATTCTTTCAATGATGCATTTGTTCTTTTACCCAACAGATACTTTCTGGACATTTACAAAGTGCCAGCATAGTTTAATCTGCATATATTCGACTAAAGATAAGTTGGCTGAAACGGCATGCAGGGGTGGATTAAGTATTCATCAGTGTGTAGATAGGAACTGAAGGCATGGAGGGAGTGACAAAGCGGGCACAGATGTTGTCTCTTCCCCTTTGTCCCTTTGGGCAAATGACTGAGTGATCTTACAAAGGTGCTCTGCTGGTGTTTGGTTGCGTTGTCAAGGAATAAGCCATTGAAGATGGAGAGGATTTTGATGACAGCCTTGCATGCATGTTTTTGTTGGGAAATACTCTGAGGGCATCACTCTTGGGTTACGTCAACGCCTATCAACTGGGGACCACTCAGCTTACCAGGTCCCCAAGATGCAAGCGGCCCATATTTGCTTATCTGTGTCATGGAGATCCCTACAGTTTGGATAGCTTAGTTTTGCATTTCCCACTGTGGTATTTTTGTTGGACAGTGGCCTGCTAAATGAGAATCCATTGCCAGTTTTACCTATGAGTCGAGATTTTTTTTTTTTTTTTTTTTTTTTTGAGATGGAGTCTTGCTTTTGTTGCCAAGTCTGGAGTACATTGGCACGATCTCAACTCACTGCAACCTCCGCCTCCCCGGTTCAAGTGATTCTGCTGCCTCAGCCTCCTGCGTAGCTGGGATTACAGGTGCCCGCCACCATGCCTGTTTAATTTTTTGTATTTTTATTAGAGATGGGGTTTCACCATGTTGGCCATGGCTGGTCTCGAACTCCTGACGTCAGGTGATCCACCTGTTTCGGCTTCCCAAAGTACAGGGATTACAGGCCTGAGCCATAGAAGTCCAATATTTTACCTAGAAATCTAGCATTTTTTCTGTGTAGGGAGATGAATAGAACAAGTGTGGGGTAGAGGTGGATGTAGATATAGATACAGTGATAGATCTAGTTATGCATATATAAAATTGAATAGCTTAATCCTTGACTTTATTTTTCTTTTGTCAAATATAATCCTATTTGGAGCAAAAACACCTTGAGCACATTTTAATTTTGCGACTTTCTTGGGATGGTTTCTCCCGCCAGCACTCCTGTTGGCGGGACTAGTAGTAAATGCTAATGGAAAACTTCTTCAGTTAGCAGATTTTTATTTTACTTTCTTCCTGGGGCAATTCTCCTTAAACTGTAGATCAAATCCAGCTGCAGGCTAAAACACCACCTTTTCTTGTTTCCAGCGAACCCATGGCAAGAATACATTTTTCTACCTGCTGGGATGGCAGATTCAGTCCTGGAAACTCAGAGGAGTGAAATTGTTGGCAGTTGTTCTGCAGATCTGGTGCTCTCATTTCATGGCGCCGTCTCTGATCTTTGCGTTGAAAGCAGACCTCCCTAAGTCCCTTCCTCTGCCCTAGACCGTGTGTTTGGTGGGCGTTGTGACAACGGTGAGGGGAGGGCCTCTCCAGGATGCTGTCATCTCAGTCCCGCGTGGGGGCAGCAGTAAAGGACTTAACAGGTTGGCGACCTGACGTCACACAGAGCCACAGAAGTTTCCACATTTCAGCTAACCTTTTGGATTCCAAGAGAGATAATTGTTATTAACTCCGCGGACTGGCCTGGGTGACAGAGTGAGATTTGTCTCAGAAAAAAAAAAAAAAAAATCTAATTTTGGTAAAACATATATAACATGAAATTTATCATCTTAACAATTTTTTAAAAATTGAGATGGAGCCTTGCTCTGTCCCCCAGGCTGGAGTGCAGTGGTGCGATCTCAGCTCATTGCAACCTCCACCTCCCAGGTTCAAGCAATTCTCCTGCCTCAGCCTTCTGAGTAGCTGGGATTACAGGTGCCCACCACCACGCCCGGCTAATTTTTGTATTTTTAATAGAGACAGGGTTTCATCATGTTGGCCAGGCTGGTCTTGAACTACTGACCTTGTGATCTGCCTGCCTCAGTCTCCCAAAATGCTAGAATTGCATTCATGAGCCCCTACGCCCAGTCCATCTTAACAATTTCTAAGTGCACACATCAGTAGCGTTAAGTATATCCACATTTTTGTGCAACAGAACTTTCATCTTGCAAATCTGAAGCTCTGTACCCTTTAAACAATAACTCCCCCACCCTCTGTCACTCCCCCTACCATTCTTGTTTCTCTGTCTCTAGAATTTGACTATTCTACATATCTCATTTAAGTAAAATCATACAATATTTGTCCTTTTTTGACTGGTTTATGTCACTTAGAATATCGTCCTCAAAGTTCATTTGTGTTGTACCATGTGTTAGGATTTCCTTCCTTTTTAAGGCCGAATAATAATCCATTGTATGTTTACATATTAGGCTGAGATGCAAAAGTAATTGCTGTTTTTTTGGCCTTTACTTTCAATGGCAAAAATGGCAATTACTTTTAACCCAACTTAATGTATCCTCTTTTGTTTATTCAAACATCAGTGGGCACTTAGGTTGCTTCTGCCTACTGACTACATGAACACGAGTGTGCAAATATCTGTTCCAGTCCCTGCTTTCATTTCTTTCTTTTTTTTTTTTTTTTGAGACAGTCTCACTCTGTCACCCAGGCTGGAATGCAGTGGCTTGATCTCAGCTTAGTGCAGCCTCCGCCTCCCAGGTTCAAGCGATTCTCCTGCCTCAGCCTCCCAAGTAGCTGAGATAACAGGTGCCTGCTACCATGCCCACCTAATTTTTGTATTTTTAGTAGAGATGGGGTTTCGCTATGTTGGCCAGGCTGGTCTTGAACTCCTGACTTCAAGTGGTCCACCCGCCTACCGTGTCTGGCCCCTGCTTTCATTTCTTTGGGGTTTATATTAAGAAGTAAAATTGCTGGATCATATGGGAATTCTATTTTTAGCTTTTTGCAGAACCGGCATACTGTTTTCTGTCGGGGTTGCACCATCTTGCATCCCCATCAGCCGTGCACAAGGTACCACTTTCTTCACATCCTCGCCAACACTTGTTATTTTGTTTTCTTGACGGTAGCCATCTTAATGGGCATGAGGTGGTACCTCATTGTGGTCTATGCCACATTTTTGAGTGCTTGCTGGGTATGTGGGATTGCACTAGGTGCTTGCTTACAGAGACAATAAGACCCAGTTTCTGACATGAGAGAGGAAACTCACAGTCCATTGGAGGAGATGGGCATCTAAACGGAAAATTACACTACAGCTTATCAAGTACTGTGCTAGAGACAGGTCTTAAGAGCAGAGAGTGGATGCAACCAAGGAAGACTTCCTGGTCTTCATAGTCCCACCTCCAGGAAGTCATCCTTGATTGCACCCACTCTGTGCTCTCTTAAGACCTGTCTCCGAGTAGCAGTTGAGTTCCTACTCAACTTCTCATTTTCTGGCTCCTTCTACCAAGTTAAGCATACTCATTAGAAGGAACCAGAAAGTGAGAAGTTAAATCTGAAGTCCAAGTGGTTGGTCAGTATTGGTTAGAGCAATATTTTTAGAATAGAACAATGTGCCTGACCAACATGGAGAAAACCCGTCTACTAAAAATACAAAGTTAGCTGGGCGTGGTGGCGCATGCCTGTAATCCCAGCTACTCAGGAGGCTGAGGCAGGAGAATCGCTTGAACCCTGGGAGGCGGAGGTTGCAGTGAGCCAAGATTGCGCCACTGCACTCCAGCCTGGGCAACAAGAGCGAAATTCCGTCTAAAAAAAAAAAGAAAGAAAGAACAATGTTTATGATTGAAGCATTTTTTTTTCCTTTTCATCTGTACATTTCTCTGGCTCTGGGAGATTGTAAAGTTTACGTAATTGGGTTGCTTAGGTCACAGTTTCTGGTTATCAGAAAGAGGCCACACTGAGATCTCTGGGAAAAAAGGGGCACAGCAGGTGGGTAGGTGGCACATACCTCACTGAGCATGATTCAGGGGTCATGTGTGTTCTCCATTGCATCCAACTCAGGGAAGGCTGAAGGCTCTGGGTCAGAGGGGAGTTTGTGGCATGGGGACAGTTGTCTGTAAGGCCCAGTGACAAAGTGGCAAACAGGAGCAAGGAAACCAAGTATATAAAGACCTGCTATTTAGGAATGGCACTATTCTCGTCGTGGTGACTCACATGTGTCAAGCCTTGACAGATATTTGCAGAGGAAGAAAGAAGCATTAGATTGCTGCTTGGAGGGAGCAGATCCTGGCTGCCAGTGCCGGGACCAGGGGAGCGTGTGATCTCACCCGTGTTGCCAAGGGTCATCCCACACCCAGACTGTTCGGTTTCCATTCTCATTCCTCGGCATTGCCTTTTATAGAACTGCTTTCAAAAGAGCCATTGGGGCTGATGTCACAGGATCACTATGTGTTTCTCAGGAATGTGGAGGGAATGAATAGAATTTTTCTGAACATTCTGTACCAAATTCACTGCTCTCCCTCCATTCGATTTAGGACTTATATCTTCAGCATCCTCTCCTCATTAGGCTCCTCTGGAACTTGTCCGTCCCCCTGATTGATTGAGAGCCCCTCTGTATCCCCAGAACCTCAGAGCTTCAGGCACTTTACAGGAGATAAATGAACAGGGGTGCAATGAGAAAAGGAATGTGACAGGTGTTAAAGACAAGCCAGCAAGTGCTCTGGGCTCTGCTTTGGAAGTGGCTTTCATTTCTCTTTACTTTTGTTTTTTTTAGATGGAGTCTCACTCTGTCGCCCAGGCTGGAGTGCCATGGCACGATCTCGGCTCACTGCAATCCCTGCCTCCTGGTTTCTTGTGCCTCAGCCTCCCGAATAGCTGGGATTACAGGCATGCACCACCATGCCTGGCTAATTTTTGTATTTTTAGTAGACACGGGGTTTCACCATGTTGGCCAGGCTGGTCTCGAACTCCTGACCTCAGGTGATCTGCCCACCTTGGCCTCCCAAAGTGTTGGGATTGTAGGTGTGAGCCACCGTGCCCAGCTTATTTCTCCTTCCTCTCTATCCACCACTTCTCCTAGCTCAAGTCCTTTTGCGTCTGACTTGGACAGCTGACGTGACCCTCTACCTGATGTTTTTTCCCTTCAGCGTCATTTTTCCGACTCTTGTCAGAATCATCTTTATGCTCTGCCATTGCATCCAGACTTGATGATTTCTTTTCTCTTTCCTACTCAAAGCCTTTCCTGGTTCACTGTGACTCAGCGAATTAATCCATGACCCTTGGCACTCTAATACCTGTCTGTCTTTCCAGGCTTGCCATCCTGCCCTCCCTCCCATCTCATTCCCTGCTAAATTTGCTTCTTACCTAAGTGAGTTGAGGCACATTGTTTCCCTTCTGCTGGGAAGGTGTTTCCACCCCTCTGAGACCACATCCAAATGTTATCTCCTTGAGGAAGCCATGGATACTCCCCACCAAGACCAAGGAGAGAAAACTATGCCTTCATCTGGCTTCACATAATTTTTGTCTAGAACTTCATGGTGTCTTTTACCCCAAAAATGTCCCCCAAGATATCCTTTTATTTATATTTACTTACTTATTAATTTCAAAAATTATTTGAGATCATATACAAATTACATACTAGAAGAATATTCCTATGAATATAGAATCTTATATTATAATGATAATAAGAGTTATGTTAAGGAATTCCCATGATAAACGGTAGAGGGAGAGTGGGGATGAAGCCGGGGTCATGTAAATACAAATTCCACATGCTGTGATGTTCAGCACATTTGCTGGAAATGTTTGGAATACTTTTGTCTAAACCTGGACTCATGCTTTCTACCAGCCAACACTAAGAGAGAAATATTTTCATATGGTTTGGCTGTGTCCCTACCCAAATCTCATCTTGAATTTGCACATATTGTGGGAGTGACCCAGTGGGAGGTAATTGAATCATGTGGGTGGGTCTTTCCTGTGCTGTTCTCGTGATACTGAATAAGTTTCATGAGATCTGATGGTTTTATATGGGGGAGATTGCCTGCACGAGCTCTCTCTTTGCCTCCTGCCATCCATGTAAGTCCTGACTTGCTCCTCCTTGCCTTACACGTCCATGTAAGACGTGACTTGCTCCTCCTGGCCTTCCACCATGATTGCGAGGCCTCCCCAGTCATGTGGAACTGTGAGTCCACTACACCTCTTTCTTTTGTAAATTGCCCAGTTTCAGGTATGTCTTTATCAGCAGCATGAAAACAGAAGAATACATTTATCGTCCATATGGTTCACGATGTCTCTGGGATAAAACGAATCAAAGCAGAACGACTCTTCCAGGGGCTGAGACCCTAAAGAAATTTCCCTAACCTTGTCATAAAGGATTCCCTAAATCATATGACTATGTGTTCAATGGCATTGTCTTTGTAAATAACCTTCACGTTCCATGTGCCTCTTTGCATCTGTTTGCAAATAGAAGAACACGTAGCAGTGTCTGAGATCATGAAGACATTTAGTATTGGGTTGGTGCACAAGCACTTGTTTTTTGCATTGAAAGTAATGGCAAAAACTGCACTTTTAGGATTCTAGTGGCCTGGGGTCCCAGACTCCTTCAAGCAGTTCAACTGTGCCACATGTATGTTTCTCTTTCCAATTGATTGTACCCTTTCCTTCATAGCTAATCCAAACATTGTGTCCTAAACTCAGCATCCCAAGCAGGGTAGATAGAAAAGGGCAGTCCTTTTTTTTTTTTTTTTTTTGAGATGGGGTCTTGCTCTGTCACCCAGGCTGGAGTGCAGTGGCGTGACCTCAGCTCACTGCAACCTCCACCTCCCTGGTTCAAGCAATACCCCGGCCTCAGCCTCCTGAGTAGCTGGGATTCCAAGGGCATGCCACCATGCCTGGCTAATTTTTTGCATTTTTAGTAGAGATGGGGTTTCACCATGTTGGCCAGGCTGGTCTCAAACCCTTGACCTCATGATCTGCCCATCTTGGTCGGCCTCCCAAAGTGCTGGGCTTACAGGCATGAGCCACCGTGCCCAGCCAGGGCAGTCCTTTTTATCAGTGAAGATCAATCTTTCCAGAATCTTTTCAGAAGACTTCCCTTTCTGTTGGTCCTACCAGCGTCACCCAGGTACACCTAGCAGCAAGACGGCAGGAGATGCTCTGCTGGTATAGAAGAGAGTGGGAGAAGAGGACGAAGGGCTCTCAGGAAGACAGCTGGGAGTGACTACCATGGTAATCCTCTATCACAACATCAGTCTAGTAAATCCTGCTTTGCAGGAGGTAACGCCAGTGAGCAGCTCGCCGCTGATGAGATTTATTCCCAAAATAACTTTCAAATCTGAAGAGGAATGGCTGCTCTGTATTTCATTTCAGCATGTCTCCACGGATATTATTTTTCTTCCCACTGACTTTATTTATAACCTGAGCTGCAGGAAGCTGGAAGGAGAAGCTCCTTGACAATATCTGGAGTCTGGGCTTGCTTTACTCTACGTTTTCTCCCTTGGCGAGGCTGGGGATGAGGAACCACTTTCTCTCCTAAAGAAGGGCCCGACGAGGGTGCGTGGTTCCCAAGGTGTGCGGTGTAGGTCAGGAAGGAATAGCATGCTGTAGGCTTGGCAAGCCGACTCATTTGGCTCGGGCATTCTGGTTAAGCCATCCCGGAATGAGGCTCAGGGGTGATTCAGTCAAATGGGGAAGCATCTTGTATTTGGAGAGAGCCTAAGGGTAGAAGTGAGCTCAGGATGCTGTTATTGCAAGACCCTCATCTCTATAAAAAATAAAAAATAAATTAATGGGTCGTGATGGTTCCCAAATTCAGGAAGAATTTATTATTATTTTTAAAATTTATTATTATTATTTTTGAGACGGAATTTCACTCTTGTTACCCAGGCTGGAGTGCAGTGGTGCGATCTCAGCTCAGTGTAACCTCTGCCTCCCAGGTTCAAGCGATTCTCCTGCCTCAGCCTCCTGAATAGCTGGGATTACAGGCATGTGCCACCACACCCAGCTAATTTTGAATTTTTAGTAGAGATGGGGTTTCTCCATGTTGGTCAGGCTGGTCTCAAACTCCTAACCTCAGGTGATCCGCCCACCTTGGCCTCCCAAAGTGCTGGGATTACAGGTGTGAGCCACCATACCCATCCAATAATTTTTTTAAAAAACTAAGGCATGAGTCACATTTTTAAAAAATTTAAAAAGCCGAGGAGGATCCTAGTTCATGCTTCTCTCTTCTCCAGAGCATGGGTTGAGCTGAGATACAAGAACATCCGCATTTTATAGACAAGGAAACTGAGAGGCAAGGCAGTCGAGAGCTCAGTCCAGGGTAGGGCAGCGTCTTAGTGCAGAGTACTGGCATGGACGCAGTGGGAGAGCGTTCCTGTTGAGACAGGCTGGAGAAGGCACATGAGCATTCAGTTGTTAGGGGTGCGGATGAGTTCACCATGCAGTTGCTCAGCAGTCCCACACTCAGTAGTGTGGGAGAAGCTACAACTAAGAAGGACTTTGGTGATTGCTGAGATGCAAGGAACATTAGTCTAGCATATTGCTCATGTTTCCACACTGGCTGTCCCTCCATCTGCTTCTGAGGTAGAAGGTAGAACTTGACTCTGGATTAGATTGAAGACTGGCAGAAACAGGGAAAAGGCACCAAAACCGCTTCTCCATAAGACGTGTCCAAGAGCGCCATGACAGTTTACCATTGCCATAGCAACACCAGGCAGTTACTGCCCCTGGCTGTGGCAACACCCTGAAGTGACCTCCTCTTTTCTTGCAATTTCTGAATAACCTGTGCCTTAATTTGCATGGAATTAAAAAGTGGGTGTAAGAATGACTGTAGAATTTCCTCTGAGCTGCACTTCTGGGCAAACTGCCTGGGGTGAGCCCTGCTCTGCCTGGAGCAGGACCTGTGCACTGCTCTGCTGTGCACTGCCGCCTCAATAAAAGTTGCAGCAACACCAGCTCATCCCTGACCTTTTTCCCTGGGCAAAGCCAATAACCCTCCCAGGCCAAGCCCCAATTTTGGGGCTCACCCACCCTGCATTTCTTCCACCAGCTCCTATCATCCTATCTACTTGCAATAAAACCTCGATGTTAATTTCTGCCCTGATATCACCACAACTAAAAAACTCCTGAAAATTCAGTACAATTAACTGTGATTGTGTAGTAGTGTATTCTGAGTGCCATAACAAAAGACTGTGTGGTTTAAATAACAGAAATTTTTCTGGCAGATCTGGAGGCTGGAAATCTGAGATGAAGGTACTGGCAGGGTTGGTTTCTCCTAAGGCCGTGCTCCTGGGTTTGCAGATACTGACCCTCTCACTCCCTCTTCATACAGTCCTTGCTCTGTGTGCATATATCCCTGGTGACTCTTCTTCTTCTTAGGGGCCACTTAATGAACCTCATTTTAACATAGTCACCTCTTTAAAGATCTTATCTCCAATATGTTTACATTCAGGGAGTTAGGAATTCAACATAGGTATTTCGATGGGACAAAATTCAGCCCATAACAGCCTGTAAGTGCTATTAAGAAGACTCAGGGTTAGCATTTTGGGAGGCTGAAGCAGCAGGATCAATTGAAGCCAGGAGTTCAAGACCAGCCTGGGCAACATAGGAAGACCCCATTGCTAAAATAATAAGAAAATTAGCTGAGCACTGTGGTGTGTACCAGTAGTTCCAGCTATTTGGAAGGCTGAGGCAGGAGATCACTTGAGACCAGGAGGTTGAGGCTGTAGTGAGTTATGATTATGCCACTGCACTGTAGCCTGGGCAACAGAGTGAGACCCTATATCTCTAAAAAAACATAGCCCAACCCAGAGTCTACCCTATAGAGAAACACAAGTATTTTTCCACTTGTTGAACTAGGACCATCTGTGAATATTATAAATATAAATATTTTATTCTAAGGCTCTATTGACCTTTCAATTCTCTGAATCATTGCAAAAATTATTCTCAGCAGTCTTTATTTCTACCACCTCAGCAAAATGGTTCTGTCTCTACTCCCTGTCTAGATCTTAAATTCCAGGAAGGCGAGGCTACATCTTCATACTTTTTCCCTCCAGGTATCTGAGTGTTGGCAATGACACTCTTTCAGTAAATTGAAATTTGAAAGTGCAAATGAAAAAGAGTAATAGTTGAGGAGCAAAGGTTTCTCCTGCAGTGGGCCAGCTGTCCACTGCAACAAAGACACATGGGCAAACAAACAGTGCTTGCTTCTCTTTAGGAAAGAATAATTATTTCGCATGAAAGAAGCTCCCTGGAAAAAACAAATCTTCAGTCTATCAGGTGAATATCCTGTAAAGGAGACTTTTGACCTTAAAAAATGGTGAGCCATAGCTCAGTAAAAGTTCATTAGGGAAAAGAGGGAGGTAGTGTGGGGACAGGGTGTATATTGATTGACTCAGAGGTTCTCTGAGTTTCTGTCTATGAAGTCAATTTGCATAACAGTGATTACATATTGGGTTTGAGGCAGTTATTGCTCACTGGAGTCCTTCCAGAGTCACTATTTCGGTGGCTACAGAGCCCCCTCAGAAACCTGGCTTTAAAAGGAAATTAAATGTGAAGGGTTGAGCTGCCGCAGTTGTTAGCCTTGGGAAGGGATTAAAGGGGACGTTTTTGTCATGTGAGATGTCAGGAAAATTCATGAGGAGCTCACTAGGCTGTCTACTTTGAAAAAAAAGAACTTCCTCCTAATGGATTTTGAAAAAGATTATTTCGTTTGGGCTCACCATTAGCCATTCTAGCCAAGGGACGGAGGCGAATGTTACCCTTCATCCTTGTAGAGAACAGTGAATTGTTCTATCTTTACAAAACTCAAACGTAACTGAAATATATTTTTTATGTGTAATTTATTGCTCTGCAGACAGTGGGGTGGAAGTTATAGTAGTTAATTCCTCCCTAAAACCAGAATATTGTGTGTGTGTCCATGACACAAAACTGCTTCTAATTTATTAGGCAATAGTCACTGAATTAGGCAAGAGAAATACGACATTTGGAGAACTGTGCACCCCCCTCCACCACCAAAAAATAAAAAGTAGAATGACCTTTTAGATAAATGAGAAAGAAAGACAGAGAGTTAGAACGAGATCATGACTCAACAGAGCAAGAGTTTCAGGCCTCTCAGTGCTAGTCAGAGGGCCCCAAAAGGCCACTCCAAGCATCATAGTCATATCATCTGAAGGGGAAACAAGAAAGTCTAGAAAGAGCTCTTTAGATATTTTTGCTCCATGTTCTTTTTCTTGTCTTGTCTTTTTTTTTGAGATGGAGTCTCGCTCTGTTGCCCAGGCTGGAGCGCAGTGGTGCAATCTCAGCTCACTGCAACTTCCGCCTCCCAGATTCAAGTGATTCTCCTTCCTCAGCCTCCTGAGTAGCTGGGACTCCCAGGTGTGTGCCACCATGCCCGGCTGAATTTTTGTATTTTTAGTAGAGACAGGGTTTCACCGTGTTAACCGGGTTGGTCTCAATTTCCCAACCCTGTGATATGCCCGCCTTAAATTCAGCCTACTTTGGGAGGACAAAGCAGAAGGACCACTTGAAGCCAGGAGTTTGCAACCAGCCTAGGCAACATAGTGAGACCCCTATCTCTACATGAAATTAAAAACAAATATTAGCCAGTCCCATTACCCTGGAGGCTGAGGTGGGAGGAACACTCGAGCCTGGAGTTAAGACTGTATTGAGCCACGACTGTGCAGACACTGCACTCCAGTACTCGCTTCAAGTGACAGACTGATGAGACCCTGTGTCAAACAACAACATTAAATTTCACTCTAAAAAAGTCGACAGTTCACCACTGTCTAATTCTAGAATATTTTTATCACTCTGAAAAGAAAAATTGTACCCATTGGCAGTCACTCCTCAATGCACCCTGCCTTTGGCAATCACTAATCTATTACTTGTCTCTGGAGTTACCTATTCTGGACACTTCATACATATGGAAGCATGCAGTCTCTTTGGCTTTTTTTTCTGCCTTTATTCACTTAGTAGAACGACTTCAAAGTTTATCCATGATGTAGCATCCATCAGTACTTCCTTTCCTTTTATGATCAACTCATATTCCATTGTATGGATACAGCCTATTTTGTTTATCTATTCAACAGTTGATGGATGTGTGGGTTGTTCTGACTTTTTGGCTGTGATGGATATGGCTGCTGTGAATCATTTGTGTCCAGGTTTCTGTGTGGACGTATGTTTTCATTGCTCTTGGGTTCATACCTAGGAGCGGAATTGTTGGATCCATATGGTAATTCCATGTTTCACCTTTGGAGGAAGTACCAGACTATTTTCTGAAACTGCTGCACCATTTTACATTCCTATCAGCAACGTACGAGAGAGCCCTTAAAAGTGGATCCCCTACCATTTGCCAAGTACTGTGCTGTCCTCTTGGTGTGCTTTCCATTATATAGGCTTGTGGTCATTATTCCTCCTTTATAGGATAAGAAGCAGAGACTCTGAGAGTTTAACACAGATGAGAAGAGAGAGCAAATGTGTGCAGTCACCGAGGTTAATGCTATATGATTAAGTGTGAGACTGGAACCCTGAGATTCTTCCCCAGGAGTTGGTGGGCAAAATATTAAGCGCAGCCTTAAGGGCAGGTGCAGACGGCTGTGAAACACAGATTCTATGTTCTTCATAGACTATTTCCACAGACTCTGACCATCAGGGTCACTTTCTCAGAGGGAGGTGAAAAATCAACTGGCACGTGGAAGGGTGTGTGTTCACGTCCATCTCCCTTGAGTGAAATATCCCAACTGTTTCTCTTGTTCACCGGCACATACCTGCGGCCTCCAGGTTGAGCCGGGCAGGTCTGTTAACCATGATGAGAGATAGGGCCGTATGATTCTCCTTGGAATATGAACATGGGGAAACCAGTTTATGTCAAGTAATGCAACAAGTAAGCACTGGGCAGAGAGACCATGTCCAGTGCAGCAGCTGGGGACTCTGCAGTCACCAGCCTTCCCTCTGTGCTGCGACTGGAAACTGAGCAGGAGCTGAGGGAAGCCAGGAGCCTCACAGGCCACCTGGGGTCCAGAAGGGAGGATACCGTGGATCTGACCGGAGGGAGGATGGAACAGGCGGGGCTGGGTCTTGGCTCTGGTCACTCAAGCCGAACAAGTTGGGGTGCCACTTGGAAGTCCCCAAGACCAACTATACACAGTATCTTCTTATGCCTGCCGCAGATCATTAACAAGCATAGTATTGATCCATGATTTTGTTTTGCTGCTTACCAATTATTTGTTGTTCTTGCAATTTCTGATTTGGGCTTTGATTATTGTGATATTTGCAGCAGAGAAGGATATAGACAAATATATCCCAAAGTAAAGGGCTCCTCCAGGACTTCTAAATGAGCACCATGTAGCTTGGGCAGCTCCCGCTGACCTGCTGGAGGGAGGAAAGGCTGGTGGTACCACCCATACCTGCATACCTGGGGAGGCCCGCTTACCTCACACCTGAAGGGCTTGGTTTTGGCCTGGGCTAACAGGCACACACTGGAGAGAGTGACCCTGATGCCAGAAAGAAGAGCGATAGAGGGATTGTTTCCGCGTCCATTTCCTGTAGCTCCTTGGAGATGGAAACTGGCATTTCAGCACTGGAGCTTCTTTTTTTTTTTTTTTTTGAGACACAGTCTTGCTCTGTGTCCAGGCTGGAGTGCAGTGGCGCAATCTTGGCTTACTGCAACTTCCGACTCCTTGGTTTAAGTGATTCTCCTGCCTCAGCCTCCTGAGTAGCTGGGATTACAGGCGCATGCCACCACGCCCGGCTAATTTTTGTATTTTTAGTAGAGACGGGTTTCACCATGTTGTCCAGGATGGTCTCAATCTCCTGACCTTGTGATCCACCCGCTTCAGCCTCCAAAAGTGCTGGGATTACAGGTGTGTGAGCCATCGTGCCCGGCTGTGTTGGAGCCTCTTAGGACACACATGTAGGTCATCAAACCCCTAAAGGGTTCCAGGTCTTCTCCCATCAAGAACAATACATTCAGGATGTTTTTCAAAGACTGTTTCCACAAACTCTGGCCATTGAGGTGGAGGATAACTGGCACATGGAAGGGTGTGTGTTCACATCCGTCTCCCTTGAGTGAAATATCCCAACTGTTTCTCTTGTTCACCTGCACACACCTGCGGCCTCCAGGTTGAGCTGGGCAGGTCTGTTAACCACGGTGAGAGTCAGGGCCGTATGATTCTCCATGGAATATTTACCTCCAGTGTACCTGTTTCTTTTCCCATCTGAGAACTCTAACAAGGGAAGAAGCTAAAGTCACATGGAACAGCTAGAGGCAGCCCAGGTGAGTGATGGAATAGTGAAGATTGAGAAATATGCCTGGTTAGATGATGCCTCGTGCTCTGAGAATCACCAGGATACCGGACTCTTAGGAAATCAGCTTTGTTGGCATGTGGCATGTTCACAGGAAGAATGGGGACCACTGTCTAGAAGGTATAAGATGATGCAGATGTTGGCTGTACTTAAAGAACAATGCCTGCTTAGAATCAAAGGCTGGGCGTGGTGGCTCATGCCTGTAATCCCAGCGCTTTTGGAGGCCAAGGCAGGAAGATTGCTTGAGGCCAGGACCCAGATATAGCAGTATAAAGATGCTAGCTTAGGATGTGAGCCCAATGGGGCAGGCTGCTCTGGGGGGTCATGGGTGAGTGTGGACCTCTGCAGGTGTTTATTCTAAAGGTGAATTCTGAACTGGCCACAAGGTGGAGGGTTGGAGTGACCTTGGATGATCCGACATTCTGGGTTTCTTTGTATTTGGTCACTTCATATTTATTTAGGGAATTATTTTGGGTCTTTTGAATTTATTGATTCACCAAGAAGTTGGATTTTACCACTTGTACATCTGTTGGGTACATCCTAAGTTAGTGTGTTTATATTTATATATCTGGGTCTATTTAGATAAAGAAGAATTTGGCTTCTTCCTTTCTTTCTTCTGTGTTTTTTTTTGATGCTGTAGTGCCTTGAGTTTTTATTATTCACTATTTTTTTGGGGGAAGCGTCTCACCTTGTGGCCCAGGCCGGAGTGCAATGGTACAATCACAGCTCACTGCAGCCTTGACCTCCCAGGCTCAATTGATCCTCCCACCTCAGCCTCCCAAGTAGCTAGGACCATGGACTAGTCTTTTTGTATTCTTTGTTAAGATGATGTCTCAACATGTTGCCCATACTGGTCTCAAATTCTTGACTTAATGTGATCTTCCCACCTTGGCCTCCCAAGGTGCTGGGATTACAGGCATAAGCCACTATTCCCAGCCTTTGAATTTTCAGTCAGGTAGTGGGACCTCACATTTTTTTATCTGCATGGATCACAGGTAATTGGGGAACCTAGATAATGAAGGCCTTTGGAAGTCTACTGATGCTGGAGACGCAGTCATGTGATTCCACATTCTTGCTTGTAGCCTGTCTGTCACCAGAAACAAGAGCAACTGAGGCATCCCATCTCCATTCCCTGCAGCTCTTTGAAGACGGAAACCAGCATTTCAACCTTGGGACCTCTTAGAATGCACAAGTTCTGTAATTCATGAAACCCCTAAAGGCTCCCAGATCTTCTCCCAAGAACGATAAATTCAGTATGGAGTTGCATAGAGGAGCATGGAGCCCAAGAGCTCCAGGGGTCTTAACATCTTGAGTCCACATCCCCGTTGCATGTGTGTGAGTGTTCTGTGGAAGGGATCTGTCCAGGGTCATCAGGCTGACCAGGGCTGACCAGGACGAAGTAGGCCCAGGGATGTAGGTTTCTGTGTTCCTTGGTGTTATGCTGACGTCTGAACCACATCCGCGGCTCGCTGAGCTATTTTTGTTTTTTCTGCCATGGTAATTGTTTTTCTAGCATGATCACTAGAATAGAAGCAGATCCACATTCATCTGCCCTCTTATAGCAGACTTTTTGGGAAAATCGCCTCTTTCTGCTGCCTTCCATTCTTTGCCTCTCATGCTCTCTTGAATCTACCCAGGTTTTGGTTTGCTGAAATTGGTGCTGTGACCGTCACCAATGTGTTGACTTTGCCAAATGCAAAGGTCCATTCTTGGAGTCTGCATTCCAGGGTTTCCTCCTGCGTTCTTGTGTTTTCTTTGCTTAGCATTTCTCTTTCTGACTCCTACCAGTTGGTGTGTCCAGGGCTCCATGTTCAGACCCCTTTCTCTTTGTGTATTTCCACTGCCCAGGTATTCTCCTCAAGGAACTTGTCTTTAAGCTTCATTTAGACACCAGTGAATCCTAGTTTTATGTCTCCAATTCTGACTTCTTTCCTGAACTCCCATGTACTTGCTAGCTTCATCTGGATGTCTAATAGGCACCTCCAATTTTGTGTGTCCCAACCAAACTCTTCATTCTGTGTTACATCCCTTCATAACCCAAGTCTTCGTTTTCACCTTCTCTGTCTCCATCAATGGCACCAACATTCAACATCCTTTGTTACTCAGGCCATAAATGTGTAAGTGGGTGATTCTTGAATCCTTTCTTACTCTCACATATCTTTGGGTAAGCTGAGGCTTGGCTGCTCTGGGTTGAGTAGAGCAGGGCTTGGTTCTAAGCCATGGATTGGATCTGACTGTCTTGTGTGTCTCTCCTGCTGCTTGGATCAGTGGACGTCCCAAAGCATATTGTCATGATGATGTCAGGATGAAGAGGCGAGAAGCAGCAATGCAAGCTCATTTCAAGTCTCTGCTGATGAGACATCCCTAGTATTTTGTTGGCTAACGCAAGTCTCATGACCAAGCTCAAAGTCAGTCTCATGACCAAGCTCAAAGTCAGTGGGGTGGGGAAGTACACTCAGCTCAGCAAATGGTCAAGTCCAACATGAGTGGCGTGAAGATGAGGAGTACGCATGGGAAGAGGGCAGAGGGCATGTGTTTGCTCAACAAGAATATAATGTGCCACTTCAGATATTTTTTTAAAAATTGAGATAGCGTCTTGCCCTATCACCCGGCTGGAGTGCAGTGGCATGATCATAACTCACTTCAGCCTCGACCTCCTGGGCTCAAGCGATCTTCCTGCCACAGCCTCCCAAGTAGCTGGAAATACAATTATGTGCTGCTGTGCCCAGCTAATTTTGAAAAAAAAAAAACAAAAAACAAATGTAGAGATGGAGTCTTGCTGTGTTGCCCAGGCTGGTCTTGAACTCCTGGGCTCAGGCAATCCTCCCGCCTTGACCTCCTAAAGCAGTGGGATTACAGGAGTGAGCCGCCAGGACCAGCCTCAGATAAGTTCTTAAAGGAAGAAATTTACATCCAAGTAAATGGGATCTTGCCAAGAGGGTCTTTTTATGAAGAATTAGATGTGTGTTTAAAATAGTGCTTCTGAATACCTCTTTTAGAACAGATGTTTTATTCTTTCAGATTCTATAAATTAATTAGAGATGGTGGTGGTGGTGGGATGTGTGACACTGATGATTTTGAGGAGGGGAGGAACGTAGCAACATTTTATTAGGGTGATCCATTTTTGTTCTGCCTTCCTTTTCCTTATCCTTCTGATTCATAATTTACCTTCTGTGATATGACCAGAATTGTTGTCAGTCAAAATTTCTAGTCACTAGGGATGTACCCATGTGATATCAGAAATTTACATGCTTTCAGCAGAATTGATGAAGGTTAGTGTCCCACTCTGTCCCTCCTCTTTAGCCCCTCTGATTAGGAATAAAAATTCTAGAAGGAGCGCTTGGAGCATAAAGGAAGAGAGAATTTTCTCCAAAAGTTGTTGAAACTGAGAGGTGCCGAGCGGACACAGCACGTGGCCTGGTTTACAGGGTCAAGCCCACATTTGATGCCGGCAAATTTCTTAGGTCTCAGCAGGGAGAGTGCTTCTTAAATTCAGCATATTTCTTACCTGCTCCTAGATCAGCTTTTTTTCCTCTTGAGTAGCTTTATAAGTGCTAGGAGGCTAAGTAACACAATTAACCTTTCATCCATCTGCTCTGAGAAAGTTCTGCAGGTTCCCAAACTCTTCTTTATTTTGTTAGAAATATTCTTTGCACAGACACTCTTGGGCATATCAGCAGCCAGAGCCCGTCCAAGACAGACATACATGTTTATGGCCTCCTCACACAGGCGGGTGTTTGTGGCAATGTTTGTTCGATGCTGAGAGTGAGAGTCAGTCCTTTAAGATCCTCTCCATCACAGTGGCATGAAATCTGAGAGAGCATTGCCTTAAGGCATGCTTGGGGGCCTGAAATACAGAGACCCTGGTTCTAAATCTAACACTTAGAAATATTCTTCATTGTCTCTGAGCTTCAATTTCCCTCCCTCCCTCCCTCCCTCGCTCCCTCCCTCCATTCCTTCTTTTCTTCCTTTCTTTTTTTGAGACAGTGTCTTGCTCTGTCACCCAGGCTGGAATGCAGTGGTGCAATCTCAGCTCCCTGCAACCTCCACCTCTCAGGTCCAAGCAATTCTCCAAGCTCAGTCTGTTGTATAGCTGGGATTACGGGTGTGAACCCCCACACCTGGTTAATTTTTATATTTTTAGTAGAGATGGGATTTCACCATATTGGCCAGGCTGGTCTTGAACTACTGACCTCAAGTGACCTGCTTGCCTCGGCCTCCCAAAATGCTGGAATTACAGGCATGAGCCACCACACCCAGCCCCTCCCTCCCTCCCTCCCTTCCTTCCTTCCTTCCTTCTCCTCTTTTTTTTTGTGTGAGACAGAGCTTTACTCTGACACCCAGGCTGGAGTGCATTGGCACAATCATGGCTCCTGCTGCCTCAGCCTCCTGGGCTCAAGCAGTTCTCTCATGTCAGTCTCCTAAGAGAGCTGGGACTACAGGTGTGTGCCATCGTGGCTGGCTAATTTTCTTTTGTTATTTTTGTAGAGACAGATCTCATTATGTTGCCCAGGCTGCTCTCAAACTTCTAGCCTCAAGCGATCCTCCTGCCTCAGCCTCCCAAAGTGCTAGGATTACAGGTGTAAACTACCATGTCTGGCCTCAATTTTCTTATCTGCCGACTGTTGATAAAGCTATTCTGAGAATCAAATTAAATAACCTTTGTAAAGCGATTCCAGGAAGTATAAAGTTCATAATACATGTAAGACATGTCATTTTGAATAAAACTGCAGTTGGAAAATTTATGGACAGTTTGCTCCAAAGGCACTTCAGGCGTCCAATAATGACTCATATCTCTTGGAACTACAAATGCTACATGAACAGTTCAGTTAATGGGCAAAAAGTTACCTTCAGTATGCGAGGCTCTGAGGAAAGCACAAATACAGAAACCTCTTAGTTCCCGTTTTGTCTTCTAGGACAGAATTTTACAGTGATCACTATGTGTTATAAACCAAGTTGTGTCCACTCTGAAATTCATATTTTGAAGCCCTAAGCCTCAATGTGATGGTATTTGGAGATGAGGCCTTTGGAAGGTAATCAAGTTTATTTGAGGTCTTGAAGGTGAAACTCTTACAATGGGATCAGAGCCCTTAGAGGAGAGGAAGAGACACGAGCTCTCTCTCTCAGTCACGTGAGGATGCAGCCAGGAGGCGGCCCTCTGCAAGCCAGGGAGAGAGTCCTCACCAAGAACCAAATCCGCTGTCACTTTGATCTTGGACTTCCCAGCCCCTAGAACTATGAGACATAAAGATCTGATGTTTAAGCCTCTCCATCTATGGCATTTTGTTACAGCACCCCTAGCTGACTGAGACACTGTGGAAAGTATGAAAACATGGTCATATTAAGGTGGCTGAAGGAGTGGGTGTGTTTAGCCAGGAAAAAAAGAAGATAAAAGGACAGATTAATGATATTTCTCGATAATGTCTTGGAATATTTGAAAATTACATGATAATGATATGTCTTGATCATGTTTTGCAATATTTGAAACTACATGAAAGTGTAATTGTCTGCATGATTGATGTAGAAGAAAAAAATAAGATCATTGGGTATAGAAACAAAAGGACGTATTTTTGAAATTTTATTTATTTGAACTGTAAACCAGGAATGCGGTGTACCACAAGGGGTGGACTCTTTGTCCCTGGGAGAATACAGTACAAGCTGGGTGGCCATGTCTCTGGAATTTCCACACCAAATGAGGTGTGGGGCTAGCTGATCTCTCCTTTCTTCCAACCCAAGATTCTAAGTTGGACCACAGGTGTTCTAATCGTCCTTATACTTAGAGAACATCTTACTCCATTCTCTTCCACCAAGCAGCAGCTGATAGAGTTGAACCCTTACAACTTCATTTAAGATATTAATAACCTTTGGACATCATGTCAGGGAAGTGCTGAAAATGCAGAAGAGAAAATGTCAAAATCGTCATGATAATTCAGTTGCCAACAGATATCAAGATCATCATGCTGATACATTAATGAGGGAATTGATGATTTGACATGAGTTAACAAAACAGCGCTTACCAACTTGTGACATGTTACCGGGAGATTTCTGTATCCACACTAGAACATGGTACTTTATTTGGCCAGTGCAGTTTATACTGCACTCGTTCACTTGTTCACTCATTCACTCACTTTGGCCATTCAGCCGTTCAGTTGCATGTATGATATTTACGAGGTGTTTGCTATGTGCAAGACACAAAAATGCCTTCCTGTTCACAAGAGGCAACTGCTCATGCAGTGAGCAGACAAGGGCACACAGACTGTGCGGTCAGAAACGCTGTGGTTGAGATTTTCACCAGCCTCTGACTTTCTGGGTTGAATAGCGTCCAGAAAGGACTTGCAGGGCTCTGTTGAGTCGCAGGGAAGACTGGCAGTGGCCCTGAAGGGCAGCAGCTCTTTAGAAGCATCAGAAGAAGATTGGGGTACCTTAAACAAAGGATGCAGCAGAGGATGAGGCCGGGCAAGGACTCCGCTAATGAGCAGCTTTGCATATTGCATGAAAACTTTGGGATTGTTTTCCACAGGCAGCAGGAAGGCACTAACGAATTTCAAGCAAGCAGCATTCAGATTTGCATGTTGGAAAGCTCACTCTGAAGATGGTGTTAGGAGTTACCTGCAGTAACTCAAGCAAGCGATGGCTGGAGCTTGCATCTGGATGGTGGCAGAAGAGATGGAGAGGTGGGAACAGGGCTGGGAGATATTAAGAGTTAACACCAAGAGGCCTAGTGCAGTGGCTCACGCCTATAATCCTAGCACTTTGGGAGGCCAAGGTGGGCGGATCACCTGAGCTCAGGGGTTTGACACTAGCCTGAGTAACATGGCTTAACCTGGTCTCACTAAAAACACACACACACACACACGCAATTAGCTGGGTGTTGTGGCACATTCCTGTAATCCCAACTACTTGGGAGGCTGAGGCAGGAGAATCATTTGGTCCCAAGAGGTGGAGGTTTCAGTGAGCCGAGATCACGCCACTGCCCTCCAGCCTGGATGACAGAGTCAGACCTTGTCTCAAAAAAAAAAGAAACAAAAATGAGTTAACACCAAGAGTCATTTGAGTAATGATTTTTAAAATATCATATATAGTAATTTAATGTATATATGAATTAAATATATAGGCATATGTGTATATATGTACACATACACATGTGAATTAAGTGAATTTAAATATATATGTACAGCACACATATATTTAGCATAAATTTTGTACACATGTAATAATTAAAGTGTTTATATAGTGCTTTGTATCTAATAGGCATCTGTCAATTGAAATAATTATCACTAATAATTGTAGTCAAAATGGCGGTGTCTCTTCTTTTGGCGATATTTCCTAACAAGCTCTTGAGTTCCATTGATCTTGCCTGTGCTTTCCTTTTCCATTATTTCACCTTCTTAATTATTGGAGTTTGTCAGTGTGTGTTCATAGCTGAAGGATAAGCCCTATTTTTCAGATATTTACCTTTCTTATCACAGCGGATTCTGAGAGGTGGCTCCCCACCACCCAGGAGTACACTGAAGTTAGTCAGGAGTAAACCTGGAATATTGCTCACTGCTAAGCTTATGGCTGCAATTTCCAGATTGTCTATAAGTTTTGTTGACTTCCAGATACTCTAGCATAATGTCACATCTCCCTAAGACGCGGACCTGCAGGAAGGCTCTGGCTTCTCTGCAGAAACCTCTAAACAAATACCTGCCCAGTGGAAGACAGGCCACAGGACATGCCTGGCTCTTTGGCTTGAGGGGGGTGGTGGGAGGTTCTCCATCCTGGGCTGGGGCTGCTGAGATGATGAGGAGCTTTATGAGTTGACAAGGCATGAGCTTGCATTTTGCTGTGGTCACCATCTATCAGGGTGTTTGTGTCTCCATCATGTGTACCACTCTATTTCTGAAAGAATAATGCTGGTTATCTGTAAACCCATAAGTTTCCACTGTAACCCTGGAGAAAATTATATCCTCATTTGTATGAAGGAAGGTGGGAAGGCAGCTCAGAGTTGATTTACAACCTCGGCTCTTTCGTTTTGCCACCGCCATCCAGCCTTCGTAGCTTGGGCTGAACTTAACCACAGATGTGGGGAGAGTGATGCGCTCTTGCTGGTGGTGATCAACTGCGTGGCCTCAGAGGATGTCTGGGCTCCGTGTGAGAAGGAGCTGCCCTATCATTCACATAAGATGTCGTGCAAAAATTAGTCATTGGCTTCCCTGCATGAGAAAGGAATTTCTTAAATTTCAAAAGTAGACGTTATTTTTATTTATGTTTGGAAAACTTGATGATTATCTGAGAAAACAGATATTTTACAGCCTCACCTCCCAACTTTATTTAAAATTTCCTCCTCCCCGTCTTCATGCCACTTTAATGATTATTGCTTTATTTTCTAGCTTAATATCAGAGAAGGCAACCTCTTTTCTTTCTTTTCTTTTTAAAAACTCTCTAAGTTTTCTAACCTGTGTCTTGTTCTAGGTTAACTTAAGAAGCTTTTGTTGTGTTACAGAAAAAAAAAAAAAAATCCCATTTGACATTATGTTTAACCTGTGCACTAAAAAGGCAGTGAATGGGTACAGTGGCTCATGCCTGTAATCCCAGCACTTACGGAAGCTGAGATGGGGAAATCACTTGAGTCCAGGAGTTCGGGACTTGCTTGGGCAACATAGGGAGACCTCATCTCTACAAAAGTTAAGAAAATTAGCCGTGCATGATAGTGCATGACTATAGTCCCAGTTACTGAAAAAGGAAGGCTGAAAAAGGAAGATCCCTTGAGCCCAGTAGTTCAAGGCTGCAGTGAGCTAAGATCACTCCACTCCACTCCAGCCTGGGTGACAGTGAGACCCCAAAAACAACAAAAAAAAGGCAAAGAAGGAAGGGAGGGAGGGAGGGGGGGAGGGAGGGAAGGAAGGAAGGAAGGAAGGAAAAAAGAGAGAGAGGAAGGAAGGAAGGAAAGAAAAAAGAAGGAAGGAAGGAAAGAAAAAAGAAGGAAGGAAAGAAAGAAAGAAAAAAATGAAGAAAGAAAGAAAGAGAAAGAAAGCATTTGCTAACAATTTCCTAACATTCCAACTTCCAACTCAAACATGTATTCTTTTCTGCCACTTATATATATCTTATTTTATTGCATTTAGTAAAATTTTCAAGTATTCTTATTGGTTAAAGTTACTCCTAGATATACTGTAATATTTGTTACTTTTAGAAATAGATTTATTTACATTGTACATTCTAGTTGGTTCTTGCTGAATTGAAAAGCACTGTTAATATGAGATGTCTACTTGCTCCAGCCTGGGCATCCTCACTGTGTGACAGCTGTATCTCCTGACTCATTTTCTTATCACCCTAGAAATATTTACTTCACTGACAGTGTCTCAAAGTCACCAGTGCCTTTCATTGCCACACCAAATGGCTCTTTTCAGGCTTGATTTTTCTATGACATTCATCGGTAGAGATTCTCTTCTGTGTGACTATAAATAGACTACAATATTTAATATATTCAACACCTCTTCTCCTATTAGTTGTGTTCCTTATGGATATTTAATTTGCTTTCTTAAAGTGAAACATTCAGTTTGTAATAGATGGCCCCAAGTTCATTCTCCAGACCTACCCTCTATTCATCCATCTATCTGACAGTTTTTAAGAACTCTCCATGTGTCAGGCGCTGGAGGTGACCACATCTCTGCCATTAAGGAGGGCACCTAAACATAGGACCACAGGAGAAGTCTTCCAATCGTGATAGGTAGTATATTAGTCCCTTGTCACACTGCTGTGACAAGACTGTGTAATTTATAAAGAAAAAGAGGCTTAATGGACTCACAGTTCTGCATGGCTGGGAAAGCCTCACAATCATGGCAGAAGGCGAAAGGCACATCTTACATGGTGGCAAACAAGAGAGAATTAGAGCCAACTGAAAAGGGGAAACCTTATAAAACCATCAGCTCTTGTAAGACTTATTCACTACCATGAGAACAGTAAGGGAGAAACCACCTCCATGATTCAATTATCTCCCATGGGATCCCTTCCACAACATGTGGGAATTACGGGAACTACAATTCAAATTGAGATTTCGGAGGGGACATAGCCAAACCATATCAAGTAGCATGCTATCTTTGTGAGGATACAGACATAGCATCAGGACTTTCCTTTCTGGCAGGAGACAGGTGGCACACTCAGAAGGGGCAATTAAAGAGAGGGTACCAAAATATTTACAAAGATTGTGAAGAGTTAAGGGAAACCAATAAGGAATGACAAGGGTTGGTGAATGACCCCAGGGCTAGCAACAGAAGGGGAAGCAATTGCCACCTTAAGGTCTGAAGAGGCAAGAGGAGGAAGTGGTTAATGGAATGCAAGGATAGCTATAACCCTATGAGAGATATGCCTAATAGCAACTGGATTCTAGGAGAGTGTAGCCTGTACCAAACCCCAGCCCAGTAGGGAAAGAGATGGGAGAATAACTATGCCTCTCTCTCTTTCCATCCGTCAGGAAGTGTCCTTAAGTTGCCTCCTATTGGTTCATGCCAACCTAAAGCCAGGAAGCAGATGAACCTATAGCTATCCCTATAGGTCTTTCTCCTGGGGTATGCAACTGGGAGAAAAAGGATAGAGAGTAGCTCTGGAGAGAAGCATGAAGGATATGTGACATAGTTGCAATAGGATGATTGATCTCAATCTGTCCTTCCTCCCTTTATCTTCAAGTTCTTGCCTAATAGTGCCACTTGGCTTTACTGCTGCCAGCTATTAGGTGCAAAAGTTATTTCAGTCTTTGGCATTATTTTTAGTGGCAAAAACTGCTATCAGTTTTGCACCGACCTAATAGAATAACTCAGGAGGAAAAGAAGGGAATGATGAATTCTTGCAGGCCTGGTGCCAAGAAGGCATTTTATTCTCTTCCCGCTTTCTCTCTTTGCTGCCACTTCTCCCTCTTTGACTTTGTGACTTCTCTGCCTGCAAGTTCAGTTTCAGGCTGCAAATGTTGCAACTGCTTCTGACCAATGAGCAAGGGACACTTGCAGAAAACAAGGGTTACTGGGTACACGAAGTCATCCCAACTTGCTCCAGCGTCAACCTTCCCTGGCTAAGTGAAGACCAACTTGAGGTTGGCTGGTGGACTTGAACTTTTGTTTATCTTTGCCAACAGTTCCTGGGGTCTGCAAAATAAGCACTGTGTTTTTTGTTGTTGTGTTTTTTCTTTTTTTTTCTGCTTTGTTGAACATTTGTGGCAGATTAAATTGGGGGGAAAATGGAAGCACATGGGCCACAAAATATATAATTCACAGGTGTCCCATCGCACTGTGAGGAATGACCTTTTTGGAGGCTGTTATGTGAATGCCTTTCATCATGGGAGCAATGATGCCACAGAAGGAGAAAAAAAATCTCATTATGACCATCATTCCCTGTGTCTCCTTGGTGGATATGCATGCATGCTTAGTCTTAATTTCTATACCGTTTTATTTAAAAAATTATCCTTCTGGCCCCTCTGACTGCATTGGAAAGGCTGCCTGGGGTGGGCTGCTAGGTAAACACAGCTGAAATGCATTTTAGCTCTAAGGTGAAATTTAATGACTTGGGATTGGAAGCTATCTATTTAGACTGAACAAAAGAAATGCTGTGTCATCAAGTGAAGAAAAAGACAAGCCAACTCAACCTCGCAGATGAAGTTAGAGGAAGAATCAGAAGTTTTTCTGTGGGAGCTGCCGAGTTAAGTCAAAGGTCAAGAATTCTGTCCCATTCTGATAGAGTTTTTGCCTTGACCCTTTTGGGAGTGTCTTGCTTGTGAGGAGAAGTTAGCAAGTACTGGGGAAGGGAAAGGGAAAATCTGTTTGGCCAGGTGTGGTGGTTCACACCTGTAATCCTAGCATTTTGGGAGGCCAGGGTGGGAGGATCACTTGAGGCCAGGAGTCTGAGACCAGCCTGGGCAACACAGCAAGACCCCATCTCTACGAAATTTTTTAAACAAATTTGCTAGGTTGGTGTCACACACCTGCAATTCCAGGTACTTGGGAGGCTGAGGCAGAAGGATTGCTTGAACCCAGGAGTTCAAAGCTGCAGTGAGTGTGCCCTGATCACACCACTGCACTCTAGCCAAGGTGACAGAGTGAGGCCATCCCTTAAAAGACAAAGTTCTTACGTTCCTACATTCTCAGACTCAGTGTCCTCATTTTTTTTTTTTTTTTTTTTGAGACGGAGACTCACTCTGTAGCCGAGGCTGGAGTGCAATGGCCCAATCTCAGCTCACTGCAACCTCCGCTTCCCAGGTCCCGGTTCAAGCGACTCTCTTATCTCAGCCTCCTGAGTAGCTGGGATAACAGGCATGTGCCACCACGCCCAGCTAATTTTTGTATTTTTAGTAGAGATGGGGTTTCACCATGTTGGCCAGACTGGTCTTGAACTCCTGACCTCATGTTCCACCCGCCTTGGCCTCCCAAAGTGCTGGGATTACAGGCATGAGCCCCTGCGCCCGGCCAGTGTCCTCATTTGTGAAACAGAGGTTGTAATAATACCTCCCCCCTGAGCTGATCAGGAGGTTGAATGAAACAACGGTAGAATAAATGTGAAACGTTTAGCACAGTGCCCACCACATAGTGGGTACTCAACAAATGGTCGCTGTCATTACTGTTATTCCTGGGGTCAGTCCTTGTGCTGTTACTGGCCACGCTTCAGAGCTTGTTACTTTCCTTATTTATGTGTCACTTCTAGATGAAAAGCTGAACTCCAGGGACTCAGGGCTGCAGTTGGGCTTGTGTGGGCTGAGACACTTTTGCCTAGATGGGCTCCTTCCTCCATATAAAATATTGAAAATTAGATTTTATGACTGTATTTCCATTATTGTCTTGAGTACTCTTTGAAGAGCTTGTAATCTTCAATGGCAATTCTCTGACCTCTGGAGACCGTGTAAATTTAGACAAACGCATGTGTAGTCTCAAGTCCTGGGGGGGATGTTTTCACCCCCACTCTGAGCACATCCAGAGGCCATCTTCTTGTGTGTCTCATTATGCTGTTCCTTGGATTTGCAAAAAAAGAAAAAAAAAAAACTCCAGTCTTTCAGGGACCTAAATTTTTGCAGATATTTCAGTTTCAATGATATTTCTCAAGGGAACCCCAAATCTCATATCCTGTGCACGCTTGAGCTCTGAAGCTGCGGCAACACGTCCTGTCCCTCTCTCTGAGAGCAGACATAGACTCAACTCCGATTTTAACTTACATCTAGGAGTTTCCCTTTCTTTCCTGCAAGATCAGCTATATATTTTAAATATTTTAAAATTGTTTTATTGAGTATTTTAGGGATTTTGCTGGAAATTTTTCATGTCAGGTAGCCTTTCATTTTGCTGTGAATAGAATTGTCTATCATAATTGTTTTTTTCTTAACTGTATTGAGGTTATTTTTGTTGTTGTTGTTGAGACAAACTCTTGCTTTGTTGCCAGGCTGGAGTGCAGTGGCACAATCTTGGCTCACTGCAATCTCCGCCTCCTGGGTTCAAACAATTCTCCTGCCTCAGCCTCCCGAGTAGCTGGGATTACAGGTGCGTGCCACCACACCTGGCTAATTTTTGTATTTTTAGTAGAGATGGGGTTTCCCCATGTTGGCCAGGCTGGTCTCAAATTCCTGACCTCAAGCAGCAAGTGATCTGGCCATCTCGGCCTCCCCAGGTGCTGGGATTACAGGCGTGAGACACCGAGCCCAGCTGTATTGAGATATTTTATAGAGCTCATATCATTAAACTGTTTAAAAGAGTACAGTTTAGCAGTTTTTTAGTATCTCCACAAGTTTGTGCACCCATCACCATGATCTAAAGCTGTAACATGCCCATTACTCTAGGAAGAGTCCCTATCCATATTAACAGTCACTCTCCATTTTCTCCTTAAGTCCCCCCTTCCCTAAGCAACCACGGATCTATGTTCAGATTCTACAGATTCAACTTTTCTGTACATTTCACATAAATAGAATCACTACGTGGTCTTTTGTGACTAGCTTCATTCACTTGGCATAACATTTTCAAGTCGAGGTTCACTCACGTCATAGCTTGGCTCACTACTCCATTCTTTTATACTGCCCGGTATCCCATGGGTCAATATAATATACTATGTTTTGTTTTTATCTACTGTATTTTGGGAGATACTATATTTTGCTTTTCATCAGTTGATGGACATTTTAGCTCATAAGAATAATGCAGCTGTGGACATTTGTGCACAAGTTTTTGTGGGGATAAATGATTCCATTTTTCTTGGGTTTATACCTAGGAGTAGAATTGCTGGGTCGTATGGTTTCTATATTTAGCAGTTTTTGTTTTTGAGACAAAGTCTTGCTCTGTCACCCAGGCTGGAGTGCGGTGGCGGGATCTTGGCTCACCGCAACCTCCGTCTGTTGTGTTCCAGTGATTCTCCTGCCTCAGTCTCTCAAATAGTTGGGATTACAGGTGCCCGCCACCCCACCCAGCTAATTTTTGTATTTTTAGTAGAGATGGGGTTTCACTATGTCAGCCAGGCTGGTCTCCAACTCCTGACCTCAGGTGATCCGCCTACCTTGGCCTCCCAAAGTGCTGGGATTGCAGACGTGGGCCACTGCGCCCAGCCTATATTTAGCATTTTAAAGAAAAACCTAACTGTTTTCCAAAGTGGCAACACCACTGTACATTCCCACTAGTAATATTGCACCACAAGTGATTTTAAAACCAAGCACAGGTGTTTATACTCAACACGTGAAAAGTCCCTGTGGAGTTCTGAGCTCAGTTCAGGGGATGCCACTGGAATACTTGTCACACATCGGTGTGGATCAGATTCAAGATGAGGGAGCAGGTGGAAAGTGCTGGAGTACCCTAATTCTCCGCTGATAGGGTCTCTATGGAGATGATGGCTGCAAGAAAAGATGTCAGGACTCCTGACGCACATATTGGACGGGGGAAATGATTCTCAGGCGGAAAAATGATAGCTCATCTGACATTGACTGAGGTGCTCACTCAACCTTTGCTTTCGATCTTGATGTTACAGAAAATAAATTTCTGTTTTCAGAGCAGCAGGAGAGAGAATACAAGCTTTGCCACTAGGTGATGGAGAACTATCTCACAACCAGAGCAGATTTCTTGGCTCTTAACTTGCTTAGGGTATGTCTTTGTGGAAGGCTTAGATCCTTCTGGGTGCCTTGGGCTGCCCAGGATATGAAAGCCAAGAGCCAAGGAGGCTGGTCCCTCTTCTTTCTGTCAGTGGCAGCAATGAAATGCTGGATATTGGTTATCCATCATTTAAATGGATCAAGTGGTATCTGTGTGTGTGTGTGTGTGTACACGCTGAGTAGCTGGAACATTTGAAATGGCAGAAGGCAATGAGGACCCTTAACAACAAAAGTTTTCTAGCTAAGTGGTAAAGCCTCCCATAACTCCAGGATTTAAAAATTGCCCATCAAGCTGTTTATCCTGTAATGGAATAATAGGTTTAAAGCTGCCACCATCCTGGAGCGTGCAGTTGCTCAGTGAGGCTTGTTGCAGAGGCCTCCAACTCTGCTTGGCATGGTTATCACCCTTGTGGGTTTTTTTCCTCTGTGATTTATTCTCAGACATTTTGTATTTCCTGTTGCCATTTAGACAAAATTTAAATAAAACCATTAGAGAAAGAGCTATGTCAGAATGTTGGACCCTTTAAACTCAGGATAAAAATCAATCTGTATGTCGCTTTCTGTTCAAATGAGGCAAAAGCACCTGCAGTTTGGCAGTGATCTGTGACTTGCTGTCTTTATTCTACTTCCTCTTGCTGTAGTTCCTCCTAGCAACAGGGAAACAGGCATGAATAATGACCCCGGTTCTGTCTCATTTCCTGTGTCCTCTCTGGTCCCCATTTCTCCCAGTTTAGATGGTCTCTCCCTCTTACAGACCCCCATCTCATCCCAGTTCCCAAAAGGAGAGAGAGGATTGCTTTGTTTTTGACAGTCTTGCTCTGTTGCCCAGGCTGGAGTGCAGTGGTGCGATCTCGGCTCACTGCAACCTGCGTCTGCCGGGTTCAAGAGAGTCTCCTGCCTCAGCCTGCCAAGTAGCTGGGACTACAGGCGTGCGCCACGACGCCCAGCTAATTTTTGTATTTTTTGGTAGAGACGGAGGGAGAGGATTCTAATTGGTAACCAGACTTTAACCCCAGAACTCTCTGTGGCCTTGACCGTCCTCTCAATAGAAATGTTTTCGGGGCCTATACTTGAGTTGGATAAATTGAGGACATCATTTTTTTTCTTTGACAGGTAATGTTAAAATGTCTATTGAAGCTATAGTGGAGATTGAGTGATACATCCTGGTATGGTGGTTTTCTAATAATTCTTTTTTCTCCCGCTTTTTCTAGGCCTATCAAAATCCCTTGGGCTCATCGAAGGTTATGGTGGGCGGGGCAAAGGGGGCCTTCCGGCTACTCTTTCCCCCGCTGAGGAAGAGAAGGCCAAGGGGCCCCATGAGAAATATGGCTATAATTCCTACCTCAGTGAAAAAATTTCACTGGACCGTTCCATTCCGGATTATCGTCCCACCAAGTAAGTTCTGGTTCAGTCATTCGGGGAGAGTGATGGGTCGTAAGAGTGGGTGTAGACCTCAAGTCTGTGATATTTTCCACCGTTATTTGTAGCTCTTAGGGGAGTTTTTATTTTCGTTTCCTCATCAATAAATAAACTTAGTACTCCTGTTGCTTATGAAAGATTCGATAAACAAAAAAGTTAAGTTGTAAAAGTGTTCCAGAAACATATAGAAAGGGCCTCATTACAAAAAGCTTTATATTGTATTTTATTTATTATTATTATTTTAATGTTTATTTTATGGTCAGGGGAACATGTAGGTTTGTGATATAGGTGAATTGCATGCCACAGGGGTTCGGTGTACAGATGATTTCATCACCCAAATAATAAGCATAGTACCTGATAGGTAGTTTCTTGATTCTCACCCTCCTCCCTCCCTCCACCTTCAAGTAGGCCCCATGTCTGTTGTTCCCCTCTTCGTGTCCATGTGTACTCGGTGTTCAGCTCCCACCTATAAGTGAGGACTGTGGTATTTGGTTTTCTGTTCCTGAGTTCGTTTGCTTAGGATAATGGCCTCTAAATCCATCCATGTTGCTGCAAAGGACGTGATGTCATTCTTTTTTATGGCTGCGTAGTACTCCATGGTGTATATGTGCCACATTTCCTTTATCTGGTCTACTGTTGATGGGCATTTAGGTTGATTCCATTTCTTTGCTATGGTGAATACTGCTGTAATGAACATACCTGTCCATGTGTCTTTATGGTAGAACAATTTATATTCCTTTGGGTATGTGCCCAATATGGGATTGCTGGGTCAAATGGTTCTGCTTTGAGCTCTTTGAAGCATCGCCAAACTGCTTTCTACAATGGCTGAACTAATTTACATTCTCACGAGCAGTGTATAACCGTTCCCTTTTCTCTGCAGCCTCTCCAGCATCTGTCATTTCTTTTGACTTTTTAGTAATAGCCATTATGATTGGTTGAAATGGTATCTCATTATGGTTTTGATTTACATTTTTCTAAAAAAAAAATCACCATGATCTTGGGGACAGCAGCTATTGCAGTTTTAGTATACTGTCTTTGAGTCTATTTTCTATGCAGATGATGAGCGGATGATATATCACTTATTTAACACTAAATCATGAGTATTTTCTGATGTTATTAATAATGATCTGTTTCCATTCTTGGAAATTTAGGTTATTTTCAATTTTTCGTTATTATATATAACATTCTATTGAATATTTTTTCAGTCATATCTTTATATGTACTGATTTGATATTTATTTTCTGAATCCACACTTCTTTTTTTTTTTTTTTTTGAGACGGAGTTTTGCTTTTGTTGTCTAGGCTGGAGCGCAACAAGAGCAAAATGGCATGATCTTAGCTCACCGCAGCCTCCACCTCCCAGGTTCAAGCGATTCTCCTGCCTCAGCCTCCCAGTAGCTGGGATTACAGGCATGTGCCACCATGCCCAGCTAATTTTGTATTTTTACTAGAAACAGGGTCTCTCCATGTTGGTCAGGCTGGTCTCCGCCCGCCCCGTCCTCCCAAAGTGCTGGGATTACAGGCGTGACCCACGGCCAAATCCACACTTCTAAAGGTGTGTAGTAGAGGATCATTTTTGGAGATTTTTGATACATATTGTAATATTTTCCTCCAGAAAATCTATAGTAATTCTACTCTTATTAGAATTTTACTAGACCCTTCTAATACTGGGTACTAGCATGTAAAAAACGCCAAACTGATAGGTTATTGTTTCAACTTACACTTTTTTGTATGAAATTCTTGCCTTTTGAAAAGCTTGGGGCTGAGTACAGTGGCTCACATCTATAATCCTAGCACTTTGGAAAGATCACTTGAGCCCAGGAGTTTGAGATCAGCCTGGGCAACATGGCAAAGCATTGTGTCTACAAAAATGATAAGTTAGCCAGGTGTGATGGTGCCTTCCTATAGTCCCAGTTCCTCCGGAGGCTGAGGTTCACCTGAGCCTCGGGGGTTGAGGCCGCAGTAAGCCGCCATGGTGCCACTGCATTCCAGCCTGGGCAAGAGAGTGAGACACTGTCTAGAAACTATTTGTGTGTATTTTGGTTGGATCATGAGAGGTCTTTATTCTGTGCTCTCAGATTTAAGAATTACTTATTTCCTGCTTGTGAAATAGACAAAAGAGGCTAGACATAGTGTCAAGAAAGCCCCTATGTTTTCTCTCCACCTCGGCTTCTCAAACAGATTCTCCATTTTCTATTAGATTTGTATCGTCTCTTTTTCTATTTAGAGTGGTCTTTACTTGAAGTAGATTATTTCTTTATCAAATGAATTTTTTACAAATTAGTTAAGTGTCTCGGTTACTGAGAAAAATAGATCCAAGATAAAGAAAATTATCTTAAATGGATTTAAATTTGCAGCATTAGCTGAGAAACCTGTTAAATGTCTCTCCCTACCTAATAGGCATATATTCATTTAGAATCACTAGAAACATACCTCACCCCTGCTGGAAGCTATTCTGTGTCCCTGGACTTTTGCTCTCCGAAACATCTGTCTGTTTTTATTTGCTGATGCTCTCTGATTAGCCTTTCTTATTCGGATATTGGCAAATAAACATGGCCCTGTTTTTTTGTACTTCTATGAGAATGAAAATGCCTCCAAAACGAGGTTACTGGAAATGAGCCGGTTGAACAAGTATTATCATGTGTCAGATGGTTTTGTCCACACTAGAGCTAGACCATTGGATGAAGCACAGTCCTTGCCTACTCACTTCTTGTCTAGGGAAGAAGACAGACATACAAACAGGTCAGTACAGCACAAGGTATGTGCTGGCTAGAGACTCACACAAGATGTGTAGGGAGGGTCTGAGAAAGTTTTTTGTTTGAGATAATGAGAAGGATCATTAAGGGATAGAAAATTGAAGACTAAGGGGCAGGTGTGGTGGCTCATGCCTGTAATCCCAACACTTTGGGAGGCTCAGACAGGCAGATCACCTGAGGTCAGGAGTTCGAGTCCAGCCTGGCTAATGTGGTGAAACTCTGTCTCTACTAAAAAATACAAAAACAGTAGCTGGGCATGGTGGCACTTGTCTGTGGTCCCAGCTACTTGGAAGGCTGAGACAGGAGAATCGCTTCAAACTGGCAGGTGGAGGTTTGTAGTGAGCTGCGATCGTGCCACTGCACTCCAGCCTGGGTGACAGAGCGAGACTCTGTCTCAAAAAAGAAAAAAAAAAAAAAGGAAAATTGAAATTAGGAGAGGGATAGGGTGGACCAGGTAGGAGAACAGAAGAAGCACACTTGGTTGGGGTGGGGAGTACAAGGAACAGTAATGCGGCATACTCAGGGAGGAACCCATACCCCAATATTGCTGTGTGGTATAGCATGATGGCTTGAACATATCATTTATATGTCAACCTTCCTGAAACCCTATTAAAATGATAGCAAAGGAATAGAGAGAAAAAAACAGGTCAGGTGATGATCAGAGAAGAGAGGTGTACAAAATTTTGGAAGATGGAAACAGGATGGCTAATGGTAACTGACAGAGTAAGCGGGGAGAAGCTGAGACCCAACCTCCCACATGAGGTGGGTGGAGGTGGTGAGAGCAGAAGAATGCAGTGTAGCCAGGAGCCCCAGAGACTCAGGAATTGGAGGGGACAAGCGTTTCTGATGGCTGGAGGGGGATTTGAGCAGAAGGGATGCAGTTAGCAGGTATGCCCCAGATCCTTTCTTCAACTGTGCACAGCCAGCGACTGCCCTTTCTCATCTGGCGCAATATGGGAGGTTTACTCCCTGGAGAAGATGAAGTGTGGTTCATAGAGGTGACCTTGGACAGAAGATAACAAGGCTGCATGTGAAATGGGATGACTTTCCAGCTCCATTACCCCTCTCTTACTCCTGTAAGCAAGAGTTTGAAGAATCCACGTAGAGAAAATTATTCAGTCTAAGGAAAGGGCTGATAGATCTGACAGCTGGGGGTACCCCCAAAATGGCTGGGTTCTGCTCGTTAACTATTAGTATAGCATGCCTGTTGTAAGGCTTCATCCTTTTAGGTAAGGCAATCCTACTGTAAAATAAGAAAAGAAAGGCAGGGTCACTTGACATCTCAGCCGATTGTTTGTTATAACAGACGTTAACAACTACAGAAAACGGTAAACAGAAACAACAAACTTCAAAACGATAATGAGTGACTTAGGAGGTCATAGAATGTTTTGTTTTGTTTATAAACCAAGAGCAAATAGATATATTAAGATAATAATCGTAAGGCCAAGTGTGGTGGCTCATGCCTGTATTCCCAGCACTTTGAGAGGCCAAGGTGGGTGGATCCTTTGAGGTCAGGAGTTCAACACCAGCCTGACCAACATGGTGAAACCCTGTCTCTACTAAAAATACAAAAACATTAGCTGGGCGTGGTGGCGCATGACTGTAGTCCCAGCTACTTGGGAGGCTGAGGCAGGAGAATCGCTTGAACCCAGGAGACAGAGGTTGCAGTGAGCCAAGATTGCGCCACTGTACTCTAGCCTGGACGACAGAGTAAGACTCTGCCTCAAATAAATAAATAAATAAATAAAATCGTAGAATAAAAAACAAATCTTAAAAGTTAAAAGTTAGTTAGACCTGTAGTCCTAGCTACTTAGGAGGCTGTGATGGGAGGATCACTTGAGCCTAGGAGTTAGAATCCAGCTTAGGCAACATAGCAAGACCCTATCTCTAATAAAACAAAAATTATAAAGAAATAAATAATTCAATAAAGAGTCAGAAGACGGCATTAAGAAATGTTCTAAAAAACAGAAAAAAAAAAAAAAGAAATGAAAAGTAGGAGAGGAAAGATCAAAAGAAATTAGATCAGGCCAATAGGTTCAACATCCACTAATGAGAAAATCAGAAAGAACAGAGAGAAAAAAGCCATCAAACAAATGAGACAAGAAAATTTCCCAGAACCATAGGATGTGAGCTTTCAGATCAGAAGATCCACCCAGTCCATACATAATTTATGAAAAGAAAAAAGCTAAACTCACATTAAGAAATGTAAATATAGAATTTCAAAACAACTTGGATGATGAAAAAGTCCTAAAAGCTTTCAGAGAGTAAATGCAGATTACATATAGTTGGCATTAGACTTCTCTGTAGAAGCATTAAAAACTAGAAGACAATGGAAGAATGCTTAAATAATTTTGAGAGAGAAAATAATAATGTTCAATTTAGAATTCTTACAGTCATCTATAGAATACTTTGGGCCAGAAGCAAATGCAAAGTAAACCCATTGCATAAATAGGTTCTTAACAATTTTACCTTCTTGGAATCTGTTTTGAGGAAGCTACTCAAGCACATGCTCCAACAAAACAAAGGAGTGAAGTAAGGAAGATGTTGAAGAGATGCTCCAGGATAACATTCTAGGGTGACAGCCATGTAGCAGGTCAAGAGATCAGTTATTCCCACATCTTCAGAGATAAACCTCCTAGAACCTCCTGTGGATGCAGGAGGATGCAGGGCTCCAGGAGGTATGTCTCTAAAGGAGCTGTGAAGAGGCAAAATTGTGTGATTGCCTAGTGTTTTTGACTGCATTAAGATTTTTTCTTCACTCCTCTTTCAAAAAGTTTGGGACTGTTTACTGATTGTGTTAGGCCATTGTGTTGCTATAAAGGAATACCTAAGACTGGGTAATTTATAAATAAAAGAGGTTTAATTAGCTCACTTTTCTTCAGGCTGTCCAGGAAGCATCGTGCTTGGCATCTGCTTTGCTTTTGATGAGGCCTCAGGAAGCTTACAATCATGGCTGAAGCCAAAGGGTGAGCCAGCCTATCACATGGCAATAGGGGGAGCAAAAGAGAAAGAGAGTGGGAGATGCTACACACTTTTAAACAACCAGATTTCATGTGAATTCACTCATTATCAAGAGGATGGCACTAAGCCATTTATGGGGATCCACCCCATGATCCAGATGCCTACCATTAGGCCCTACCTCCCACACTGGGAATTACATTTCAACGTGAGATTTGGCTGAGACACAGATCCCAACCATATTGCTGATAGGCACAAAACAGCTTGTGAAAAAGCAAGGCAGTAACTACAGAAAAAACAAAAGCTCTCCAATAAACTATACTTCCATATACTCTGTAGCTCACATCTGAACAATATATTGTAGTCAGATAAATATAAATATTGATTTAAACACAAATTATTATATAATTATTGGAAGAAGGAGGTAAAATGTATATGTGAGGTGTGGGTAGTGTAAGAAAATGAAATCTACATCTTCAATAAGAGGAAATCAATTGAAAATGTCTAAAATTACACATCAAGAAATAGTAACATAATCATTGTTATTTAGCAACATGGAGATTACAGAAGTTGAAGGAGACCATATATGTTTTAAGAAAATTTCAATTAAACAATAAATATAAACCAATACAAAAAATGCAAAATGTGTGGGATGAAAGTAGCGTAGAATAACAAGCTGGAGAACTAGATTGAATGATATGATCACATTTGCTTTTTAGATTATCCTCACCACTAAGTGTTGGGTAAATTTGAAGGTGAATTTTGAGATGAATTTGAGGGCTTCCCATAGGCCATAAGCAGTAACCAAAGGGACAGTTGTAAATTCTGAGCTCCACAGCAAAAGTAACCAAATTAACCTCTCTTAATTGCAAATTAATCCCCGCCATCAAAGAGTGGTAAGGCCTTTGCCTGTAGAAGCAGCTCCTCTGCAGAGCAGTTTTCTTCCTCCAGAGAATTATCCCCCAATCGGTAGGATCCTTTTTGTTAAGCTCCAGATAGCTCTCACAAGTTTTTGAGAAGTTTTAAGTAGGCTGATTTCACTTCAATTTTAAATAGAACCTCAAGTTACTTTAATTTTTACTGTTTTATTGCTATATTACACTTGAGAAGATTGTTTTTCTTATAAATATGAATGAATGTTTAGGTAGCAGTGAGATTAACCACTTGTTTGTCACGTTTCAGGCAAATGAATTCCAAAATGCTGTTTTCCATTTTATTTTTACTCCGTGGTTTTTTTTTTTTCTTCCACTGGACAGATATTTTAAACTTGTATGAATCCCAAACTGTCAATCTTTCCATTTTCATTTCTTCCCTGCTTTAAAGTGTAAAAAGATATTATTTTGCAGAATACTTATAAATATTCTATTTTGTTTTGTGTTGCTTTTCTATGACTCTTTTATATTTCACTCTTCCATCCTTCTAGAGTTTATTTTGGAATATGGTTTAAGTTTGTATCTTTCATTTCAAAGATCTGTCCCTGTTTTTAGAAAACAGCTTTTTCAAAATAATCTTATAAATAACCGTTCTCCTTTTCTTATTTGGAGGTGCTAAATATGTTACATTTTATGCTTTTTGTATATATGTAGGCTTATTTTCTCTGTGATGTTCTTTTGGTCTGTATTTCTTTTTTCTTCTTTTTCTTTTCCTTTCTTGGTTTTGTAAGAATCACTAAAAATGGTCGTCTGACTAAAGTCTCCAATCTGCCGGGCACTGTGCCAGCAGTTTGGAGAAGAGCAAGGCATCTTGGCCCCAGAGGACTTCAAAGAGAGTAGGAGAGGCTGGTGGCTATTTATAGTCCTTTTGGTCACTTTTAGAGGGCCTTAAGAAGTAAGATAAAGGCAGGAGCCATTCTGGGAAAGGCAGAAGGTGACCTTGATCTTGTTGCCAAGCAGGAGTTTTCCCTCTAAAGAGGAGGCAGGGCATTTGAGAGAGAACAGCAAGTGCTGTGATAAGTAGTTCAGTCTGTGAAAAAGCAAAGCAACTACTAACTACAGGAAAAAAAATCAAAAGCCCTTAAAGAAAGGAATTGCAATTCCACATACTCTGTGGCTGAGGGGAAAGTTCTTGGATTTTGGGATTAGAGAAAATGGAAAACTTTTGGCTAGAGAGTAGTTTCCAGAGTGAATTGTGTAAGAAAATTGTGGAGTAGAAGGAGGAAGCCAGGCTGGGAAGTGCCTCATGTTCCTACCCTGGGTGGGGACTTCCACATTTTCAGTAGATGCCAATAAAGGATTAGAGGCAAGATGGTATTATTATTATAATTTCTTTCTTTCTTTCTTTCTTTTTTTTTTTTTTTTAACAATAATGATAACTGTGGCAGAAATGTGGAGGATGGAATGGAGAAGATGGAGGCTGGTAACCGGATGGCTAAATACAAGTCATGGTTACCAGCATTTATTGAGTGCCAACGGTGTGCTTGATACTGCCAAAGAGAGAAGAGGGATGCTTTTAATAATACAGGGAGCACTTCATTATTATTGTGCTACTTTTATACAGTTGTTTCTCTGTAATAATCTAAGGCCCAAGCAGGGATAAGGTGGAAGAACTGGATTCAAGAAAATCCTAGAGAGAATTAGCAGAAGGAGGCAACTAATTGGATATAGATGAAGTGGGTGTGTTAGCTTGGGAGACAGAGTGGAAGTGATCTCATTAACCGGAAGAGAGAATCCTGCAGGGGTTCATGTTTTGTAAGGAAAATAGCAGCTCTGCTTGTCCAGGGTTCCCCATAGTTTTGGTTTTCTTGAGTAACCATAGGACATGAATCTGTCCTGCTTTATTTATGATTTGGCTGTGTGTTTGTAAGAAGATAACCCTTGGTGACACCAGAAGCTGGGCAAGGCTTTCTAAGCCCCCACTTTTTTTTTCTGAGATATACCATTCTATATCACATTGTGGCATAGTAATTATCTGCTTTTCCAATTGTCTCGTACTATGAGGGAGGGACCACAGAAATCTGTCTGTGCTTATTAAAGCCACTGTTGAGATCCCTGCACCAATTTTATGATATGCTTTCTCCTCTCAAACCACGTAGGTAATTTATGAGCAGTTTCTACTGCTGTTATCTTCAATTTCTCCTTTGGCCTCTTGCTTATAAATCCTGATGTCAGGTTTCTTTGGAATTCATTTTACTTCACTCAGAAAGTCTCCTCTTTCCTTCATCACAGCAAATCCTAACCCATTTTATCCTGACCATGTCTGCTTTGGATGCGAATGGGATGATGCCCCAGTGAACCATCCTCATGTCATGCCCAGTGGACAGATGCATGCTGTGGTCTGGAGGTCAGGAATGATGTCTGGGCTGACCATGGATATTTGAGAATCATCCAACTCCTGTGGGTATTTTAGGTTGAGTCTGTGTGCATGTGACTCACATGAGTATGCGAGCCCTGGTCTTTTAATGAATGAGTGGAGCAAATCTATTCATGGCTCAATATGCAACTCAAGTTTCCCTCCGCTGTGAAAAGGACACATCTGATTATAGTAGCTGTGATGGAGTCTTTTTTATATGAATAATTCCTCTAACAATAGATAACTTGTGTCTTACAGATCGGGTTTTATATAGAATGAAAGTGCCTTAAAAAGAGTCAAGAGTCCAGCAGGGTGTGGGGGCTTATGCCTGTAATCCCAACACTTTGGGAGGCTGAGGCAAGAAGATCTCTTGAGGTCAGGAGTTTGAGACCAGCCTGTGTGATATAGCAAGACCTGTCTCTACTAAAAATTAAAATAATAATAATAATAATAAGCTGTATATCGTAGCGTGTACCTGTAGTCCCAGCTACTGGAGAGGCTGAAGTGGGGGAATTGCTTGAGCCCAGGAGTCCAAGGCTGCAGTGAGCTATGATCGTGCCACTGCACTCCATCTTGGATAACAGAAATGTGTATGTACACGTGAGCGTGAGTGCGTATGTGTGTAAATATGTTTATGTATTATACTTACATATCATATATAGTATCTTTTAAAGGGTCAAAAATTCTATGTTAAACTTTGTTTTTCACAGACCCACGTGGGCACTCAGAGTAGCTGTCCAATGAATAATAATAATAAATAGCTGTATGCTTAGGAGTGTCCCTAAGTCACTAACCACAATAATATTTCCCGTTTATTGACTACCTTTTATGTTTTTGTCGCTGTACAGCATGTTTTATTGATCTCATTTAAATTTAACTGCTCTCTGAAGTAACTATTCCCATCCCTTCTTTTATAAATGAGGCAAGGTGGCCTTGGAGAGCTTAAGCAACCTACCTGAGGTCACACAGCTAATAATTGCCGGCACCTGGATTCAAACCCAGCTCTGTGTGTGTCTTCAAAGTCTATGGATGTCCTCACATGAAGTGCCTAGCTCATGTCTGCAGAATGGAACCTTCTATTCTGTGCTGGGGTTGCCAGAAGGAAACGAAATTCTGAGTCGTAGAGAAAGTAGACAATCTATCTGGGGAGTCTTGTGTGTTGGGGCACGGGGGTGGGCATGTGGGTGGGTTTGCTTCTTTAGTTTTCTTCTCTTGATACTTTTTAATTCTTGCAAAGCTACCAAAATTCCAAAGGAGTTTTATGTTGAATTGGAGCAGCTGTTGCCTGTGGTGGCCCTGGTATGTAGCGTAATACAGTTGAAACCCTCTTTAAGGTGTACAGCATTTAAAAAAAATAAAACATGGAAGGAAAAATTGTATAATTTTTTTTTGACTTAGGAAAGGTCTTACCATGGAGTTTATACTGAGGGGAACTTTATTTGCTAAAGCTGGTCTTCACCCAGCAATGGGACAGAAGAGTGGAATGTGGAAGTTGGGTGCCATTTCTCTAGCATGTGAGGGTGATATGATTCCTGCAATATTTATGAGTGAATGTTCCTCTCACTTTTGTGGATTCCCTAGATCTGAAGAAGATATGTGGGCCACTTAAAAAGTTTCATGAGAAAGCTATACATAAAGGTTAAGAGCCTAGATTCAGAAATCAAAATTCCAATCTCAGCTTTGTCTCTTTCTACCTGTGTGACCTTGGGCAAGTTGCTTAACCTCTCTGTGCCTCAGTTTCCCCATAGGTAAAGTGATTATGTAATCATATCTACTTTATAGTATCGGTGTGGGGATTCAATTTTTCACATGAAATGTATAGAATAATATACCTATACATTTTATGCAATAATATACATTTCAGGCACAAGCCATCACACCTGGCCATACTCCTTATCTTTAAAACACTTTGAATTAAATGACAGGATCTTCAGGAAAATATCTGCTGAAAAGTGATATGATACCTTTAGTGATATGACACCTTGCACTATCATGAAAACCTTAAATCTAGGGCAACAGGCATTCCCTCGTCCCTAAGCCAACACAGAAATAGGTACTTTTATATACTCATAATACAGTAAGGCTTAGGCATTAGTCTAAGTCTTTCTCATGTAGTCATTAATATTTGATCAGCATGTGTGAGTGTATTGGTCCATTCTCATGCTGCTAATAAAGACATACCCAAGACTGGGTAATTTATAAAGGAAAGAGGTTTAATTGACTCACAGATTCGCATGGCTGAGGATGCCTCAGGAAACTTACAATTATGGTGGAAGGGGAGGCAAACACGTCCTTCTCCACATGGCAGCAGGAAGGAGAAGTGACAAGCAAAGGGGGGAAAGTCCCCTTACAAAACCGTCAGATCCTGTGAGAACTCACTCACTATCATGAGAACAGCATGAGGATAAATATAATCCTCTTGCCTCAGCCTCCTGAGTAGCTGGGACTACAGGCACACACAATTGCCTAGCTTTTTAAATATTTCATAGAGATTGGATCTCCCTGTGTTACCCAGGCTGATCTTGAACTCCTGACCTTAAGTGATCCTCTTGCCTTGTTCTCCCAAAGAGTTAGGGCTACAGGCAAAAGCTACCACACCTGGCCATACCCCTTATCTTTAAAACACCCTGGGTTAAATGACAGGATCTTCAGGAAAATGTCTGCTGAAAAGTGATATGATATTTTTGGCCTTGCAATTACATAGAAAACTTAAATCTAGGGCAATGGGCATTTCCTTGTCCTGAAGTCAGCACAGAAATCCAGAGGGTCCAGCCTGAGACAGACACCACGGTGATGGTAAGAGTTTGGGGAGGGTATGTCCTTTGTAAGGGTCTTCACGGGCCTGGATCAGAAGGGGCATCTGTGAATTCCTCACAGCCAACATATTGAGGAAGGTTCATCCCTCACTAAGGATGTTCTGAGGGCCCAGGAGATTTTGTGAAAGCTGCAGGGATGGGATCAGCCACCTCCTGCTTCTGCTTCCTCCATGTTAGTCAGACCAGAAGAAAAGGAGAAGTATAATGTATGTTTTTCCTCTTTTCACAAGTTGATTTTGTCCACATATTGAAGTAATTTTTCATTGAAAAGGACTAAATATTTAAAAATGCATTTTATGCCTGTAATTCTAGCACTTTGGTAGGCCGAGGTGGGCAGATTACTTGAGGTCAGGAGTTTGAGACCAGCCTGGCCAACACGTGAAAACCTGTCTCTACTAAAGATACAAAAATTAGCTGGGCTTGGTGGTGGGCACCTGTAATCCCAGCTACTCAGGAGGCTGAGGCAGGAGAATCACTTGAACCTGGGAGAAGACAGTTACAGTGAGCCGAGATCATGCCGCTGCACAGCAGCCTGGAACACAGAGTGAGATTCTGCCACACACACAAAAAAAGAAATGGATGCTCTTGAGACTTAACTGTGTAAGAAAGAATTCCCACTTCTTTTAGAGGCAATACCAGCCCCAAAGGTTATAAACTGGCAAAGTTAATTCAGTCTTTTCTTGGAACTTGAAAGTATTCTCACCTGAAATGCATTTAAAATAAAGTTGCAGTCAAGATTCCCCTCTGTTTCTTTCTAGAGAGCTTTCTGGACAAGTTTCAGTTTCTTTCATGGAGAATTTGAAACCAGTGGATAGAACGGTGTCAATCTTGTCCTCTTTATGCATATGGATGCGCTCTGTCGCCTGTTTATAATTTCCAGGGTCACTGAGTCCCAAGTTCACATTCCCCAGATGTAGATGCAATTATGGGACATGGAATTCTTGGCTTATTAGTTTGAATGAAACCAATGTTGAGATTTACAGTAGTGACTGTTCTTGCTTCTGTTGGCCTTTGATAGTTTAAGTGAGGATTGTAGACAGATGAGAAGTACAGGAGGGACTAGCCTATCTCATCTAATATTCAGAAATCCTCACACTGTTACTGGGGACTTGAGAGTTGGTACTTACAACCTTTGTGTTTCTAGGGGATTATCCTGTGTGCTTAGTTCATTGCCTCCTCACCCCAGCAGTGCAGAGTTAAAACCAACTCATCTCATACTTGCCTCCAGGCATCTACATGGGCATGCATGCACACCCGCACCCTACAAGAAAGCCCAAGCTACTTTATACAAGCTCACTTTAGGCAGCTTGCCAAATTCCACTCCGATTCGTTCAGTGGACAGATAGTTACGTGAAATACTTGCAGTACAGCAAACATTTGTTTCTCAGCCCTGAGAATAATCAATAGAGGCAAATACCTTTGCAATCACAGCGCCTGTTTATGTGTGGAGTTCTTCCGTATTCTTGGTTTGTGAGTATAGTAAACATTCTCCAAGTGGCAGCAGGAGAGAACCACGGTGCTTTCATAATAAGGTGAGATTTACAGCCTTATAAGAGCTGGGGGGTATAAATCAGGCTTCTGGTGGAATGGGTGGAACGGACTAAATTCAGGTATTAATGGGAGAGCCACGTGTGCACTGCAGAGGGAGACAGGCTCATCAGTATTACAGACGGCATGTCCCTTTAGTTAATTTAGAAGAAATTCTCATCAGCCAACAGGGCTTTGAGGATGGATGCAGGGAAAAGAAGACTGTGGCATATGGAGAGAACATATTTGTTCTTGGAAAATCAGTAGAAAATGTTTAATGTCATCATAACCTCATTTGCATAAAAATAGTCACATGCGGTATACCAAATGAAAGCAAAGGAAGACGTGATGGAACCAATGCTGTTCAGAGTTTCTTTTCATTACGAGTAACATAAATAATTCAATTGAATAAATAAATATGAAATTGCTTCAAGTAGATGTACTGCAAGTGATTATTCCTGCAAAATTCCTTTAATGGTGCGTGCCCTGATGATGAAGCAATGTGATTATGTCTCCGTGGGCAGCACTTTGCTGGGCACTTGACCCTTGGCAATAATATCGAGCTCTCTGTAGCTCTCAAGTGTTAATGAACACAAATGAAGTTTTTAGTATCACAGTCTTATTCATAAAGTTTTATGAATTCATAAACTAAAAATGAAGTTTTTAGTATCACAGTCTTATTCATAAACATGACCTTGAAGTAGTTTAAATAGACTTATCCTGATTGTGATGAATGCAGCCCCACTTTGCACATGGTTGTGCTTAGGCAGTATTTGATCATCAGAAGTTTGACTAGTCTGGGACTGTGCAGTGCTAGATACATAATTCTAAATAAATATTTGGAACCCTGGTGGCAGAATTTGAGCTGTTGTTTCTGCATCACAAAGTCCGGTCAGGGGAATTCTTGTGTAAGGATGAATTGTGACATGGATAAAATGATGGAACTTATTTATTAGTTAAAGTGAAAAAAAAAAGAAAAATGGAATTTATTTATGATTTCAACAAATGTTTTCTAGGGCTTCGTCGAAAGCCATGTACAGGTACTATGGGAGCTATAACAGATGTATATGACACAGTCCTTGTACTCATTTGATTTTATTCATTTGCCCAGTAAATACTCATCAGTCAGCTCCCACACACAGGCACTATGTTGGAGGTTGAGGTTATAAGGGGAGACAGACGATAAACTGGGAAAAATAAACCCAAGATAATGATAGATTGTGATAAATGCTTTGATGTAAATAAACAGGTGCTAACTAACATCTGACCCTTCCAATCCCTGGGTTCTACCTCTGCAGGTTCAACCAACTGAGGATTGAAAATACTAGAAAAAATAAGTAAATAAAAAATAGCAATACCACAATAAAAAATACCAATAAAAACCACTGCAGTATAGCAACTATTTACATGGCATTTGCGTTGTATTTCATATTATAAGTAATCTAGAGATTATTTAAAGTATTCAGGAGATGTGAGTAGGTTATATGCAAATACTATGCCATTGTATGCAAGGGACTTGAGCATCCTGGGATTTTGGTATCCATGAGGGGGTTCTGGAACCAATCCACCTTACATACTGGGAGACAGCTGTAGAGAGTAACTGGAAATGAGGGTGTGTTTAGAGAAGGTGAATTCAAGAAGCAGAGGAGATGAGGATGAAACGGCAGATCACAACTCTGGCAGCGGCTGCGTGCAGTGGCTCACGCCTGTAATCCCAGTACTTTGGGAGGCCAAGGCTGGTGGGTCACTTGAGGCCAGGAGTTTGAGAGCAGCAGCTTGGCCAACATGACAAAACCTCATCTCTGATAAAAATTCAAAAATTAGCTGGGCGTGGTGGTGCGGTAGTCCCAGCTACTCCGGAAGCTGAGGCACAAGAATTGCTTAAACCCGGGAGGCAGAGGATGCACTGAACCGAGATCGAGCCAGTGCACTGAAGCCTGGGCGACAAGAGCAAAACTCTGTCTCGTAAATAAATAAATAAATAAAACCTCTAGCAGAAAATCTCTTTGAACAGAAAGAACAGTGCTTAGAAAACCCTGAGTCTGGATTGGGCTTGATTTAGGAACTGGTAGTAGATACTGGCCAATTGTTTGTGGGTGATGGAAGTCAGATCACAGGAGTCCGATCATATGGGATTATGGGCAATGAATCTGGGATTTATTCCAATGGGATCATATGGGATTATGGGCAATGAATCTGGGATTTATTCCAATGGGAACAAAAGTGATATACTGGGTTGATAGTGTACCCCCAAATTCAAGTCCAACTGGAACCTCAGGTCACATTATATGGATAACAGGGTCTTTGCAGATGTAATTAGTTAAAGTGAGGCATACTGGATTAGGGTGCACCCTAAATCTCCAAGATGCTTAGTATCTTATAAGAATAGGAGCAACACAGAGACTAAGACAGGCACAGAGGAAAGGAGGCCAGGTGAAGACAGGCAGAGATTGAAGTGGGGCACCCACAAGCCAAGGACTGCTGGGAATTGCCAGCAATCTCTAAAAACTATTTTTTATTGTTATATTGCTATTTGTTTATTTTTATTTTTTTCTAGTGTTTTCAAGGTGAGGAAGGATTCTCCTCTAGAGCCTTCAGAGGGTGCATGCTCTTGCTGACCCCTTCATTTGGGACTTCTAACCTCCAGAACCATTAGAGAATCAATTTCTCTTGTTGTAGTACCCCCATTTTGTGGTACTTTGCTATGACAGCCTAGGGAATAGATATTAAAGGTCATGGTAGCCACTGAGGATTTGACATAGCGAAGTGTCCTGATCTGGTGTATGTTTTTAGAAGGTCATTCTGAATGGTGTTTGAGAATGGGTTGCAGAGAGCAGGAGAGATGCAAGGAGTCCAATTTGGAGGATAGTGCCGGTAGGAGATGATAGTGATTTCAACTAAAGTGTGCATAGTGATATGGTTTGGGCCTGTCCCCACCCAAATCTCATCTTGAATTGTAGCTCCCATAATTCCCATGTGTTGTGGGAGGGACTGGGTAGGAGGTAATTGAACCATGGGGGCGGTTTCCCCCATGCTGTTCTCATGGTAGTGATTAAGTCTCATGAGATCTGATCTTTTTATAAGGGGAAACCCCTTTCACTTGGCTCTCTGACTCTCTCTTGCCACTGCCATGTAAGAAGTGCCTCTCACCTTCTGCCATGATTGTGTGGCCTCCCAGCCATGTGGAGCTGTGCGTCCATTAAACCTCTTTTACTTTACTAATTACCCAGTGTCAGATATGTCTTTATCAGCAGTATGAAAAGGAACTAATACACATAGTGAGATAGGGAGAAGTAGAGATTTATTGTGGAGGTCATCAAGGAAGACTACTAGGTTTTAGGTTGAAACATATGAGTGCATAGTAGTGCCATTTATTGAAATGAGAAAACTGAAAAGCAGATTTGGGCGCTATTTAAGAATTCGACTTGGGATTTGTTAAGTTTGATTTGACGTTTAGACATATAGTTGGAGATATCAAATAGATGATTGAACAATTTATGAATCTGGAGCTCAGGAGAGAGGTAGGGGGTGGAGAATAGACCTTTGAAGGCATCAATGTAGAGGTGGCTATCAAAGCTGAGATCATGAAGGAGAGAGAGCTGGAGTTGTGGCAACAGCCCAGGAGTGATTGCTGTGGCACTCCAAAATTTAGAGGTTGGATAGAGGAGAGAAATTCAGCAAAGGATGTGGAGAAGGAACAACTAGTGAAGCAGGAAGAAATCCAGGAAAATGTAGTGATGTGGAAGCCAGAAAAGGAGCATCCCAGAAGGAATCAGTGGCTACTGGTGATGAGGGATACTGAGACGCCAGAATTGTTCAGCAGATTTGGCAACATGAAGTTCGTTGATGACCTCAACAAGGATATTCAACCCTGATTGGGGTTGATTAAGGAGTGAATGGGAAGGAAGAAATGAGACAGCAAAATGACTACTCTGATGAATTTTATAGTGAAAGGGAAAAGAGGCATGGGGTTGTAGCTGAGGGCTGTGGGGGGTGGGGGTCAAAGGAGGTTATTATTATTATTATTGTTCCTTTTAAAATTTCCATTTTGTCATAATATAGGAGTTACGAATACTACTAAAAATTCTATATTTTCTTTATCCAGATTCCTTAAATGTTAACATTTTACAATATTATATATCTCCGTATGTAAATCTATTTTTTTTCGGAATCTTGGTGTGTGAGTTGGAGACATGATGTCCCTTTGTCTCTGAATACTTCAGCGTGAGCAACCCTAGAACAAGGGCATTCTCTTACATAACCACAGGACAATATGATAGTGTTACCTGTCCACATTTCACTAGTTGTCTCAATAAGATCCTTTATAGAAAAAAGAAAGTTCTAGATCATGTATTGCATTCATTTATCATGATGTTTCATGTTCAAACAATCCTTTAGTCTTTCTGTGTCCTTCATGACATTGACATTTTTGAAGACTACAGTTCAGTTATTTTGTAAAATGTCTCTTAATTTGTATTTGTCCAATATTTCATCAGAATTAGATTCAGGATGTGCTTTTGTGGCAGGAATACTACAAAAAGGATGTTGCATCTTGGTTCATCTTATCAGGACACACATGAGGAAAAGGAACAGCTGATGAAGAAGGAAGAAATTCAGGAGAATGTAGTGACATGGAAGCCACTCATTACTTGTCTCATTACTGGTGGTGATAATGTTGATTACTGGGTTAAAGGTGGTGTATTAATTTGTTCTGGCATTGCTATAAAGAAATACCTCAGGCTGGGTAATTTACAAGTAAAAGAGGTTTAATTGGTTCATGGTTCCACAGGCTATATAGGAAGCATGATGCTGGCAATCTGCTGGGCTTCTGGGGAGACCTCAGGAAACTTACAATCATAGTGGAAGACGAAGGGGAAACAAGGTTTCTCATGCGATGGGAGCAGGATCAAGAGAGAGAGAAGGAGGTGCTACACGCTTGTAAACAACCATATCTATGAGAACTCACTAACAGTACCATGGGGGATGGTGTTAAACCATAAGAAACTGCCCCCATGATCTAATCACCTCCTGGCAGACCTAACTGTCAACATCAGGAATTACAATTCCACATGAGACTTGGGTGGGGACGCAGACCCATACCATATCAGATGGTGTCTGCATGGTAGTCAATTATGTTTCCTAATACCTGCAGGACAATGCTGAATTAGTGGAGACGAGGGAACCCTTGCCTTTCCTGTCTTTGACAGAACTGCGTCTAATGTTTCTCATTAGGTAAGATGCTATCTCTATGGCTATGGTATAGTTTATTATGTTAATAAAGTATCCATTAGTTTTAATGATCTTGAGGGGTTTTTTTTTTATTAGGATGAGTATTGCATTTTTCAAACCCATTTCAGTTTTTTCAGTAGCTATACAGAAAGTCATAGATTTCTTTCTTCCTATGTCTATAAATATTTGCATTATATTAGTGGATTTCTTAATATTAAACCAAATTTATATTCCTGGAATAAATTCCACTAGGCTATGGTGTATTATTTTCTTAATGTGATGTTGGATACTGTTCACTAATATTTTATTTACAACTCTGCTTCCCTTAAGGAGTTTAGTTGTTAATACATTATAAAAGGAATTAGGTTTTCAATCTTCTGGAACAATTTATGGAGCATTATGACTATCTGGTTTTTAAATGTTTGGTAGAAGTAACCTGTGAAACCATCTGGGCCTCATGTTTTATATGGGGGTAGTTTCTTGATGGGTTTTGCATTTTTTTCCTGAGGAAACAGGTCTGTTTGATGTTTCTGTCTCTAATGCTGTCAACCTTGGCAAATTACCTTTCCCTAGGAAATTATCCATTACATCTAGGCTTTCAAATTCATTAGCATAGGGATCTGCAAATGAGTTTTTATTTTTAACAGTTAATTTGTTTCAGTAAATATTTCCCCCTTTGGTTTCTTATTTGTGTATTTGTGCTTTCTCTTTTTTCTCTTAAGTTAGCTAAAGGTGGTCTATTTTGTTAATTATGTTTTAAAAACCAGAATTTTGATTTATTCAAGATCTTGTATTTTTCTATTCTTTAACTTATTGAGTTCTGCTTTTTATATTTATTATTGCTTTCTTTTTATTTTCTTTTGATTTACTTTGTAATTCTTTTTTCTTTCTGAAAAGCATTCTAAGTTGGAAATGTAATTCAAGTATTTTTATTGCAAAAAGGTTTTAAGGCTTTGAATGTTTTTCTTCTTACTGCTTAAAAGCTTCCCACTGATTCTGATATGTGGTGTTTTCATTATCATTATTTTTTAGAAATGCTTTAACTTTGTCACTCAAGATTGGTTTAGTAGGCTTTTAAAAATTGCAGATGGATAACTTTTTAAAAACGTTATTAATAATCTTAAATTTTGTTGCATAGTGATCAGAGTGTTGTTTGTCATGTCTTTTTTTTTTTTTCTTTTGACAGAGTCTCACTCTGTTGCCCAGGCTGGAGTGCAGCGGCATGATTTTGGTCCACTGTACCTCAGCCTGCCAGGTTGAAGCAATTCTGCATCAGCCTTCCGAGTAGCTGGGATTACAGGCGTCCACCATCACGCCCGGCTAACTTTTGTATTTTTGGTAGAGACGGTTTCTCCATGTTGGCCAGGCTGGTCTCGAAATCCTGACCTCAGGTGATTCACTCGCCTCAGCCCCCCAAAAGTCCTGGGATTGCAGGGGTGAGCCACCATGTCTGACTGATTCTTTTTTACAACTCTTCCCCTGAGGTTGAGAAGATGTGTTGCCTATTTTCTGAGAGCAGTGTGTATTCCTATCACATGAGGCATTTTGATTTTTTGTTTTCACTTTCTTCTTGATAAAGTTATTAGTATATACAGAGTCTGCTTCCTTTTATTTTTTTGAGACAGGGTCTTCCTCTGTCACCCAGGTTGGAGTGCAGTGGCGCGATCTCAGCTTACTGCAATGTCTGCCTCCCAGGTTCAAGCAATTCTCCTGCCTCACCCTCCTGAGCAATTGGAATTACAGGTGCCCACCACCGCTCCCGGCTAATTTTTGTATTTTTAGTAGAGACGGGCTTTCACCATGTTGGCTAGGCTGGTCTTGAATTCCTGACCTCAGGTGATCCACCCGCCTCAGCCTCCCAAAGCGATGAGGCTGAGCCACTACACCGGACTGATTGTCATTTTTCATGATAATCCAATCCTGGGTTGATTTCCATTTGTATCGCTGAAACCATGAAAGGTTTCAACCAGATAAGATGTGATCTCCACCACCTCCCCACTTAGTTTCTAGTGCGGAGATACTAGATTGAAGGCTTACATGGATGTGAATACTTACCTACATCAGTGTAGATAACTACATTAAAATCCCTTGAGGCTCTTACTGAAGTACAGATTCCCAGGTTCCACCTTTTATAGACTGAATTAGAATCTCTAGGAGTGGGGCTCAGGAATTTGTATTTCAACTGATACCTGCCCCCACCCCTAGTGTTTCTTATGCCCATGAAGTTTTGATAGTGACTGGTATAGATAGTAAAAACTGTTAAAGCAGATATAAGAATGACACTGTTGGCCACAGCACTGCAGACCAGAAATTCGGGGAACTTTGGGTAACTCATGTAATATTTATGAGCCTCCAGGATGTCATTCAGTTATATGTTTAATCAATAAGAGCTTATTGATACCAATAAGTAGCTAGTCAATAACTTTTATCAGGATTATTTGTTTCTCGATGTGATGGCTGCCAGAAAGGATTTTTTCTTTCTTTTTTTTTTTAAGGATGGAGTCTCACTCTATCACCCAGGCTGGAGTGCAGTGGTGCCATGTTGGCTCACAGAAACCTCCACCTCCCGGGTTCAAGCGATTCTCATGCCTCTGCCTCCCAAGTAGCTGGAATTTCAGGCACGCGTCACTGCACCCAGCTAATTTTTGTATTTTTTTCAGTAGAGACTGGGTTTTGCCATGTTGGCCAGGCTGGTCTCTAACTGCTAGCCTCAAGTCATCTGCCCACTTTGGCCTCCCAAAGTGCTATGATTACAGGGATGAGCCACCGTGCTTGCTGGCTACCAGAAAGTTTTAAAAACATCTGTATCTGTAATTTACATCCTCTTATTAGGAGAGAGGAACAATGGCAATGTGATATCTGAGATTTCAAAGCATTTCTTGTGTCTGTAATTATATACAGATCAGGCCAATTTGTCATGGCTTGTATATCTGCTGTAATTAAAGTGATAACTGAAGTTCCATATCCATATTCCCAGGAACTCGGAAAATGACTTTTTCATCACAAACTGGTTCTTCCTTCTGGGTTTCTTGCTTCAGTGACTCATCTGAACTGGAAATCACATGTTTTCCTTTTATATAGTAGTTTTGATGGTGGAGATCACATCTTATCTGAGTTAGCAGTCATAATTTATATCTGGTTGATCAGTTGAATGAATTTTAAACAAATGAGTTCACTCAAAGTCCTTATAAAACAGCTAAGATACCAAATTGTGTTTAGTAGGTTTACTTTAGCGCTGTGGGATTCTCATCATATTTGGTTGAATCATGTGAAATTGCTTTATTTGGCCAGAAATAGCAATTTCATACGATGCAACCTAATACTTCAGTTCTTTGAAACTTGGCCCTGTGTGGTTTGGCTAGTGGCTTCCCAGTAAGTAGAATGGTCAGGTAACCGTGCTATGCCTCTCTCTTCATTATGGATAAATTACTTATTTAGCTGCAACTTGTCAGATTTTTAAGAAAGTTTTTCTTAGGCATCGGGGCACACTTGACTGAAAACCTTATATGGTCTTAGCGATATAAATGGAAATCAACCCGGGATTAGTTTATCATTTAAAAAACCACCACAGGCTGGGCGCGGTGCTCACACCTGTAATGCCAGCACTTTGGGAGGCTGAGGCAGGCGGATCACTTGAGGCCAGAAGTTCGAGTCCAGCCTGATCAACATGGTAAAATGGGTCTCTACTAAATATACAAGAAAATTAGCTGGGTGTGTTGGTTCATGCCTGTAATCTCAGCTACTTAAGAGGCCTAGGTGGGAGAATCACTTGAACCTCAGGAGGCGGAGCCGAGATCGTGCCACTGCACTCCAGCCTGGGTGACGGAGTGAAACTCTGTCTCAAAATAAATAAATAAATAAATAAATAAAAATAAAAAAAATAAGAAACCACCATCAACAACATTTGAGTCTTGCATCTTAGCTGTGATCTGGTTGCCTGCAGGCTTTATCAGTGTGCCTCTCATGGCAAGTTTTAGCTCCTGAAACCAATGACACCATTTCTGTTATCTGAGACTGCCTTGAAGGTTTCTTCCCTTTTTATATTTCTCTCTGTCCTTTGTCACTAATTCTTGGGAAGTAACCTTCAATTCAGCTCAACAAACACCTGCTGCATATTTACTATGTAGTACACATGGAGCTCAGAGCTTAAGGAATGTGAAAATGCACAAGGCATGCCCCTGACTACAAGGAGTTTTCATCTAGTAGGAGAAGCGGGCGTGTCTGGCTGTGATACTTGCAGAATCAAATAGCTGTGATGTTGTGTTCCCATTGAGTTTTATTTCTATTGCATAGATTGAATGTCTTCAGCTTCAGGTTGCAAATCCTGGTGACTGCAGCACAATATATGTTATTAATAGCATTGCATCTTGACTGCAGATGAACTTGGAAAGAGAGAGGGAGGGAGGAGAGGCAGGAAGATAAAAGGTTGAGCACAATTTGTCTGGGCATTTGTTTATGTGACTGAACTATGGCTGGGGCTTGGTGCTGTTTATGCCTGGAAGAGGCTGGTTCTTTTCCGGTATGATATTTTTATTTTTTGAGATGGAGTCCCTCTCTGTCACCTAGGCTGGAGTACAATGGTGTGATCTCAGCTCACTGCAACCTCTGCCTCCAGGGTTCAAGCAATTCTCCTGCCTCAGCCTCCTGAGTAGCTGGGATTACAGATGCCTACCATCACCCTTGGCTAATTTTTTGTATTCTTTTTTTTTTTTATTGCATTTTAGGTTTGGGGGTACATGTGAAGAACATGGAAGATTGTTGCATAGGTACACATATGGCAGTGTGATTTGCTGCCTTCCTCCCCATCACCTATATCTGGCTTTTCTCCCCATGCTATC